>JAODAL010022942.1:0-63675 GCA_025379985.1 Phyllomedusa bahiana | reverse complement strand
ATCCCAAAAAACCTGTCCCCAACACTTACCCTAATTCCGATACCTCCCCATTTATCTCCATCCAAAAACCTGCCCCCCCCAAAATTTCTCTCCCTAATCTCCTGATACCTCCCCTCATGTAATCTCCATCCATAACCTCCCCCCTACATCTCTCCCCTAATCTCCTGATACCTCCCCTCATGTAATCTCCATCCATAATCTGCCCCCTACATCTCTCCCCTAATCTCCTGATACCTCCATCATGTAATCTCCATCCATAACCTCCCCCCATACATCTCTACCCTAATCTCCTGATACCTCCCCTCATGTAATCTCTATCCATAACCTCCCCCCATACATCTCTACCCTAATCTCCTGATACCTCCGTTATGTAGTCTCCATCCATAACCTGTCCCCCCATACATCTCTACCCTAATCTCCCGATACTCCCCTCATGTAATCTCCATCCATAACCTCCCCCCATACTTCCCTGCCCTGATCTCCTGATACCTCCCCTCATGTAATCTCCATCCATAACCCCCCTAAATCTCTTCCCTAATCTCCTGATACCTCCCTCATGTAATCTCCATCCATAACCTGCCCCCCATACATCTCTGCCCTAATCTCCTGATACCTCCATCATGTAATCTCCATCCATAACCTCCTCCCATACATCTCTACCCTAATCTCCTGATACCCCCCTCATGTAATCTCCATCCATAACCCCCCTATACATCTGTACCCTAATCTCCTGATACCTCTCCTCATGTAATCTCCGTCAATAACCTCCCCCCATACATCGCTACCCTAATCTCCTGATACACCCCCTCATGTAATCTCCTTAACCTGTCCCCCCATACATCTCTACCCTAATCTCCTGATACCTCCCCTCATATGATATCTATCCATAACCTGTCCCCCCATACATTTATACCCTAATCTACTGCTACCCCCTTGTGTAATCTCCATCCATAACCTGCCCCCCATACATCTCTGCCCTAATCCCTGATACCTCCCCTCATATGATTTCTATCCATAACCTGTCCCCCCATACATCTCTACCCTAATCTCCTGATACCTCCCTCATGTAATCTCCATCCATAACCTGTCCCCCATACATCTCTACCCTAATCTCCCGATACCTCCCTCATGTAATCTCCATCCATAACCTCCCCCCATACTTCCCTGCCCTGATCTCCTGATACCTACCCTCATGTAATCTCCATCCATAACCTCCCCCCATTCTTCCCTGCCCTGATCTCCTGATATCTCCCCTCATGTAATCTCCATCCATAACCTCCCCCATACATCTCTACCCTAATCTCCTGATATCTCCCCTCATGTAATCACCCTCCCCTCCCCACCCCCATACATCTCTGGTGAGGCTCTGCATTGATAGAGCACAATATGAGATGCATAAGAAGGAGAAGACTTGCTTTTCAGCAGAATACTATTGCGGCGCTGAGGCTCAGTGGGACAGATATGTCAGTTCTACATGTTTTGGATTTAGGGTTAGTGTTGCTCTGTGCGTTTGGGACCCTTTGGCTCCCATTTATATTTTTTTCCGAAGGTCAGAATACTCCTTTAGTATGGTTTTAGTGCAATCCAGAAAACTGGTGCAGCACATGTGAGGTCTTCAGTAGAACAGAGATAGCGGGTTGGGTGGTAGATTTATATGTATGGAGGCGGCTGTGTGCTGACGGGTATAAGGTGGAGGCATCGGTGCAGTCACTACATGGATAGATGAGCTTCGCTGCTGCATTGAAGACAGATTGGAAAAGGCAGAGTCTGGAAGACTGATAAGTAATGGGTTACAGTAGTCAGGATGGGAAGGCATTAGCGCAACAATAACAGTTTTTCCCATTTCCATACTGACTTAAAGGGGTTTTGCCACGATGTAATGTTGACGTGGGATCCACCAAAATGGGTTTTTAATCACTTTTCTAAATATATGTGATTACAAAAATTGCAGTCTGAGAGAGCTACAGCCTTCCTTACATGCCCTTGGTTACTTCAAAGCTTCTATTAGATACGACCTGACAAGAGCTGCTGTCTGCTGGCCGGGCTTGCGCAGAGAGAGCTTCTTATCTGATGAGACTGAGCTGCAGAAGTTTTTAAGGCACCAGGTAGCAATATGTTTTCTTTTGTATACAGAATGAACTAGTTGTAGAGTGATTAGATCCCTGCTTTATCTGATGACAGAGAACATGAAGGAGCTTTCAAGCTGCTGTGTAGAATAGGTGTTGTCTTTTGTATACAGAACCCACAAGTTATAGTTTTATTATTTCAGAGAACATGTCACAAGATCCCTTATGCAGCTTTGTGCTCTGGCTGTGTGCGTCTATCTCTCTCTTTCAGCTCTGTGATTTGTTTACATTAGCAACTTAGCAGATAAGGCTCCTCCTGACAGTGCAGTCTGAGGCTGTGTCTTGCTGTATTGAGAATCAACTCTTGTACTATTTATTATTTCACTTAAGTTTTGAGACGCTCCCTTGGATTCCTCACTCCTCACTCGCCTCCACCCTCTCTCTCCTGCAGCTTCATGACTCAGCGTGATTTGTTGACATTCTGCCTGTGCTAAGGAGAGAGGTAAGAAACTTTCATCTCGGCAAATCCCCTTTAAGGGCGGATTCTGGAGATGGTTTTGAGAAACCATTCTGTTTTGCAGAAAACTTGGGTAGCAGATGGGGAAGCACAAAAGTTCAGTTTTAGGGAGAGGACATGTGAGGGACAGCAGCCAGACCGTCACTGGGGTTCTGTAGTAGCACAGAGGTGATGACCATGAACCTCTTCCTGTGGCATCAGCGCAGAGATGGGGCTAAAAGCCAAATCTGCTGATAGTGTCCAATGGGAGCCGTGTAAAGAGGAGAGGACCTAGAACTGATCCTAAAACATCACCAAAATCCTTCTTATTTGGTATCACCGAAATCGCACTGACCTGCAGAATACCGATAACACGTCTTTTTTACAGAGAGGAAACGCCACATAAAGTAAACCCCCATAAATATGGCGGAGGTATTTTTTTTTCACTTGTGTCTACGTAGATAAAAAAATAAAGTTATGGCTGTTGGAAGCTGAGGAGAAAAAAAAATGAAGAGCCAGAAAATTATGACTGGCTGTCCGGAAGGGGTTAAGCATAATTTCGATGCCCTTCGTAGGAAGTTGAATGTACATTCTTATAATTGATGTACAATTGTGACAAGCAAGACCTGTAATTTTCTAAGTATTTAAGAAAGTCTCTATTTACTATTTTGCCATAGGCAAACTAAAACTCTATCAGTTCTCAATCTATAAAACACTAAAACGTAACTTTTATGATGTATAATACTTAACCTCTATACACACTATTTAAAAACCTGATTTCTAACCTCTCAATTTTTCCCTTTCTACTTCTGAAGGAATAACTCCTTTTCTATTATCAAGTCTGGTGGAACCCCACCTATTAACAGGAAAGCCTTATGCATACAATAATTTACTAACTCCAGTAAGGGATCCCAAGCATCCTACTTGGGTAGTCATCCCTAATCTAATGGACATAAAATATACAAGGTTTCCTTGTGATACCCTCTGCAGCGGGTGACACTTGTAGATAGAGGTGAGAAATTACAATTTAAAATGTCATGCCTGACCTCCCCAACATGTTTCACCAGCTAACCTGTCTTCATCAAGGGTTAGAGGTCTGGTCCCATGTGGTCTAAGCTCATTTCCTTTTATATCATGTTAGGTACACACTCTATTCAGGTGCTCACCAATTAGCCATCAGAGAAAATCGGAGTTAGTAAATTACTGTATATATAAGGTTTTCCTGTTAATAGGTGGGGTTCCACCAGACTTGATAATAGAAAAGGAGTTATTCCTTCAGAAGTAGAAAGGGAAAAATTGAGCGGTTAGAAATCAGGTTTTTAAATAGTGTGTATAGAGGTTAAGTGTTATACATAATAAAAGTTACATTTTACTGTTTTATAGATTGAGAACTGATAGAGTTTAAGTTTGCCTTTGGCAAAATAGTAAATATAGCGATCAATGGTCACTCTCTCTGTTCTCTTGTGAGATTCCCATTTTTTGGAGATTATTTACCCTTTTTACAGTCCAATCTGAATGAATCCACTGATTTCCTAACCTCATACCTTTCTGGCCTACAAACCTAGGAACCTCCTCCAATAGATGACCGCACTCCTCATCCCTTTCCAGAATATTCCATCTTCTGGTTACTTTGTCTAATAAGGTTGGAGCTGATCATACGTTGTTATGTACGTTTGTTCCTGAGGTTTTGTATCCTAATGATGTCAAGTGAGGCCCCTCCTACCTCTTCATATATTTTATAGTTTGGTCTAGTTCTTCAGAGCCCACTATAAAAGAAACACATGGTCCCCATATCTGAGCCATGGAATTATGTGCCCAAAAAAAGGAATAATGGACACCGACTATGCTCCAAATGCAGAATATATTTGTGTAACTTGGAGCTGTGGGAGGCCCCATCAAAGTAATTTTCAGTCCCAAACCTAAAATAGTTATTTCTCAGTATCAGATCCAATAAGCTCAAAAATGCGGTTGGGAGGGGAGGAAGGGTTGGCAGTACTTTCAGACTCCCTCCACTGTGCCTTCCACTCAGTAGTAAAGCAGGTGGATGGAGATATCTATCTATATATATTATATTTTACTCACAAAAGTCAGTACACCCCTGATATTATTGTAACTATTGTATTATATCTTTTCATGGTATAACACTGAGGATCTGACACTTTGATATAATGTAAAGTAGTCAGTGCACGGCTTGTATCACAGGGGAAATTTGGTTGCTTCAAAATAACTCAGCACAGCCATCAATGTCCGCTGGAAACAAAAGTGAGTACATCCCTAAGTGAAAATGGAAAAATTGGGCCCAAAGTGTCGGTGCCCATTTTCGTGGAGTCGTTATAAAATGGATCAATTCTGTCTCCCAAAATATATAATAAATTGGTCCAGTTAGTTCAATGCAGAGACAAGAGCAGGGGAAATTTGGGGTTTTTTGCCAGGCTGCTGTTTCCCAAGATCTTAGGCCCCCATCAGATGAGGGGGTTTTAAGTTTAAAAAGTATTGGATGACATGGAGAGGCAAACCCAAAGGGGAAAAGATCCCGCCCAATAGCTTCTATTGACCGGTTTTTCAGCAAAATTTTTCACTTGCTTTCAAAAAAAGTAGAAGATAAACCCATTCATCAACCTGATTTTCGGGAATTCCTGCAATGATTTTGGAACTGTTTATGTTTTTTGCCCTTAAGTTTGCCCTCAGTCAAGATGGGGATCGTGTCTCGCCTGGGTGCCATCTTTTTTTCCTTTTTTCCTGTTTTGTCAGCATATTTTAAACTCCCCCAAGCCTTTTTATTTCATTGGCTTGTTATTGTTTTTTAAGCTCCTGTTTGTGCATTTCCTCTAGCCGGGAACTTGCATTCCCTTTGGGTTCCTCCCTTTGCGGTTTACCCGCAAACTTCTATACCAACGTTCTTTTCAACTGTGTCCTCCGGGATTTTGCTTAGGATCCAGTCTACATCTCTGCTGCCTCCTGTTCCAGTCTGCATTGGCCTTCTGTGTTAAAGGCCAGTCCTACCCATTGGATTCCAGCGGGTACCCAAATAGTATCGTGACGGGATACTAAAGCACAAAAGGGTAGTCCGCTGGGGCTGGAACCCCCGGAAGGTTTGGCATCAAAAGCTTCAGCTGCTATGGCTAACATGGCACCGAGTTTAAAGCATTGAAAGTAAAATGTGACGTTATAAAGGCCCGGACTGGCCATAAAAATCCAAGTGTAGGGAAAAAAGGGGCGTTTCGGAACAAAGTGAAATCAGGCACGCTTTACCCGCCGGGAGGGTTCCACCGGGGAAGTCAAGCCTCTGGACCCCCAAACTTCGGTCCCTGTCATGACCCCAAAATTTGGCCCCCTTCAGATTCGGGGGGGAGATCGCGAAAAATTTCCCGGGGGTTTTCCCTCAATAAATTTGGCTATCCCTTTTCGACGAAAACCCTGCGAAAATTTCCCCCGACAGATCGAAGGCCCTGGGGTTTCATTATCCCTGCTGAACACAAAGGGGCCAAATTCCCTGGGTACCCCTTTTAAATTTGAAACTCAAGACCCCCCGGCCCTAAATTCCCTGGAAGATTTTAAACGCCCCATGATTCAGATGTTGACAAACCCCAAATTTCGCGGGGGTACTCTGGCAAAAAATACAAATCCTTGCCCCAAGGCAAACGCCCAGTTGTTTGGAATGCCATGGAGTTCAAGGGGGGGCAGTCACCCCAACTGGAATGACGCGGGCGAAATTGGTCTTTTTTTGGGAAAGGGACTATGCAGTGCAGTAAAGGATAAAACTTGCCCGTGCAGGGGGCCCCCCTTTGGGTTTTGGATGCCTTCAAAAATTCAGGGCTTCCAAAATGAAACCCAATGTCTGAACGAGACAGGAGAGGGGGCTACTCTAAATTTTGATCCCAAATCAGTCCCCCGGGGTCCCCCCATTTTCCCCCCAAGGCACCCCCCCAAGGGAAAAACCCAAAAGGGTCGGAAATTTGGTTGCCCCCAAAATGAAAGGGTCGATTCCATATTAAAGGGGGTTTGGGGGCAAACGGAAAGAAGGGAGCATGGGCCCCGGGAAACCCCTTCTTTTTTTGGGTTGGAAAGTCTGACCACTTTCTTATAAACTCCCCTAGCCGTCCAGGGAAATTTGGGGGCAGCCACAGGATCCTAACTCCTCAGATGAAGAATCCTTTGTTTTCAGGGGACCGGGTTATCGAAAAGCATTTTCCCCTTTCCCATTCATCGGGTGGCACCCTCATATTAAGAAAAGAGAAAAAGACCTCTTTGCTTCCTTCCCTTTCAAGTTCCTTTTTTAACTCTCAAGGGGTATCTCCTTTCGCTATGGTAGCCCGGGGGGCGAGGGGCAATTTCAGGGAAACCGGCCTTTGGGTTCGGGAAGGCAGGGGTTTAAAAGGAAATTCCAAAGAAACTCTCACCTTGGTAAGGGAAAACTGTAAAATGGATCCCCAACTAAAACCGGGGCCAGTGGACCAAGGACAGAACCACTCGAGATCATTATGACACCCCTCTTTAGGGGAAGCCCTTTGTTTTCCTACTGATCTCTTCCCCCCCTTCCCCTGTCTTCCTGGGCCCAAACCGTGGTGAAAAGACAAAACCCCAGTTATCAAGGGGAAAAACCAAGGAAAATAAGCTTCCCAAAAGGGGGATGCCCTTTCCTCACCCTCATTTGAAAAAGGCCCAAAGATCCCAGACGGACAAACAAAATTTTAAAAAGTTACCCTCGGAATACAGGGAATTTGCAGACGTTGCAGCAAAAAAAATTTCAGACCAGCCCCCCCCAAATCGCCCTTTTATTCCCCCAATGACTTGTTCCCCCAGGTGACCTATCCCTTTTTGGAAACATCTCCCTTTTTGGAGGCCCTTTAAAATTAAAAAGCCCTCAAGGTTTACATAAAAAAAATCTGGCAAAGGGGGTTCATCCCCCATTTTCCTCCCCAAAGCGGGGGCTCCCTTATTCTTTGTTAAAAAAAAGGATTTTTCCCTTAAGCCCCTTGTATTGTTTAAACAGAAAAATTTAAACAAAATTACCATAAAAAACCCGTTTTCCTCTACCTTTTGTTCCCTGAGCTATGGAGGAGAAACACATGGCGAAGATTTTTTTTCCAAATTAGATCTTCGGGGGGCCCTATAACTTGGGTCCTTATCGATCTGGGGATGAATGGAAGCGGTTTTTAGGTCCGTTACGGCCCCCACTTTGAATATTGTGTTATCCCTTTTTCCCTTTTTTAACCCCCTGCCACCTTTCAACATCTCGTAAATTGACATCTTCAGAAACCTTTTGGACCATTTCATTGTAAATTTTGGACGATATCCTAAATTTTCCCCCAAAATTTCAAGGGATGAACACCAGAGCATTTAAAGCTTTTTCTGGGAGGCTAAGAGGAACCAACTTTTAAAATTAAGATTGAAAAATTTTGAATTTTCTTCAACCAAGATCCTTTTCCTTGGTTATAAATTTTAAACCTCTTGGTCTACAGAGGGGGACTTTTAGAAAGGGATAAAAGCAATAAAAAGACTGGCCCTCCCCCAAAAAACAAAAAAATTTTTCCCAAAGTTTCATGGGTTTTTTTCCCAAAATTTCCTATAGACGCTTCATCAAAATTTCTGGGAAAATTTAATTTCCCCCTCACACGGGTTGCCCTAAGAAAAAAAAAAGCTTTTTTTTGGTTCCTAAAGGGCACAAAAAATCCTTCTCCCCTTTTTAAAGGCAATTTTCACTACAGCCCCTGAATTAGTTACCCTTAACCCAGAACTCCCCTTCATTGTGGAAGGGGAGGGCTTAAAGGAAAAACTGTGCTGTGGGGGCATTCTTTCTCGAGAACAGGAGCCCAAGGGAGTTTTTTAAACCCTTTGGGTGCTTTTTTTCCCCCGACTTTTTTCCTCCCTGGGGAAAAAATTATGTTTGTGGGGAAAAAAAGAACTGTTAGTATTTTGCGGGCCTTTTTAAAGGAAGGGAGACATAATCTTCAAGGAACCTCCAGCAAATAATTGTGCTTACTGTTTTCCCGGGAAAAATTTTGGAATTCTTTTGTTTGGGCCCAAAATGTCTATTCCTCCCCAAAGCTGTTGGATTTAATCTTTTTTTTCAATTCAACTTTGAAATTCCGAAAAAGGGGGCCCGGTTTCCCAAAAATTGGCAAGGGGATGCTCTATAAAGGGAAGGGTCTCCAAGGTTTAAAACTCCAACTATTCCGCCAAAGACCATTGTTCCTGATTCAAAGTGGTGGGGTAATCCATAATAAAGCTTGTTTTAAAGAAAAATAGAGGCCAATGAAAACCAACTCCCTACTGTCCCAAACCCCCTGATGTTTTTACAATTGGTACTTAAAAACAAAGGGTGGACCCATAAGCAGCAGTTTTCTATATCCCGAAACAGTGGACTGAAATTCTGGGGGAAGCCCAAAATTCCAAGATTGCCGGTCACAAAGGGTGTGCAAAAAAAACGCAAGAATTTTTTACCCGGGAATTCTTCTGGTGGCCCAATTATTACGGAAAGTGAAAAATATGAAAACCCATCTTGTGACTTTCTTTTGCTGATGCAAGGACTCCACGTTCTTCACCCTTTGGGCTTTATAAAAGCCTTTGCCCCGGCCCCCTCCGCCCCGGGGTTTTTGATTTCCATGGACTTCGCGTGGATCTACCTACCTCTAAAAGGGGGGGAATACAATTTTCGTGGTAGTTGACCGGCTCACCAAAGGGGAAAATTTCATCCCTGTACTGGGGCTAAACCCCCCTTTCAAAGACACTGCGGTTTTCAATTAAAATGGTTTTTGCCTTCTTTGGGGTCCCTGATGAGGGTTTTCTCGGATCCCTGGGGTGCAATTTAATTTTAAAATTTTTGGGGGGAGTTTTTTTTTCAGCACTGGACATCGGAAAATCAATTTTAATTAAAACCCCCTTCCACCCACAATTTAATTTGGGCAGACTGAACGGGACAAATTTTAGACCCCCGGAACAGTACCTGCGATGCTTTATTTGCCCCTTTAAAAAATGACTGGGGGTTGAAAAAACTGTTCCTGTGGCTGAATTTTTTACAAACCCAATTTTCCCCCAAAAACCCCCCCAAACAGACTCCCTTTTTTGCAAAATTTTGGATAAACCAAAACCAAGTATTCTTCCCTAAAAATCCCTGCGTTTTCCCCTTTTTTCCCTGCTGCCCGGAAAAAGGGTCTCTGCATTACACCAAAATTTACAACTACTAAAGGAAACGCTAGAGAGGCTCAAGAAAAAAAAAAAAGAAGATTGGGGAGATAGACGTCGTAGGGCCCGCACCAAATTTTAAGGTGGGGGGAAGTATGGCTTTCTACCAAAATTTGAAAAATTAGAGTTTTTCACCAAAATTTTGGGACAGAATTTTTTTGGGGAAAAGGTTATCAAAATAAATTTGTCCAGTAGTTTTTTGGCTCAAGCTCCCCATAAACTATGAAGAACCATCCTGTGTTCCATGTTTCTCTACTAAAACCTGCTGGCCCCAATCCCTTTCCCGGACGTGTTTCTTTCCCCTCCGATGCAGTTGGGGATTGGGTGGGGAAGAAAAATTTGGGTTTTGGAGCAAAATTTTAGGGTCCCAAAAATTTTTAGAAACCAGGGTAAAAATACCTTTAAAATGGCAAGGTTATGGGGCCCCAAGAAAAATTGTGGGGGAAACCCCTGAGTAACCAATTTCTCCTAAAACTGGGTTAAAAAAATTTCCCTCAGGGGACATCCGGGAGGAAACCGGGGCCCGGTAAAACGTTTCCCGAGGCCGCTGTTTTAGGGGAGTAAAAGGGCCCGGAATCTCCTGCAATGAATTGGAATTGTTTATTTTGTTTCCCCAAGTTTCCCTCAGTCAAAAATTTGGGGGATGTGCCCCGCGGGTGCCATTTGTTTTCCCGTTTTTCCCTGTTTTTCGCATATATAAACTCCTTTAAGGGCCCGTTTTCTCATTGCTTGGGGTAATTTTGTTTTTGCCCCCTTTCTGTCAAGTCCCCTTGCCGGAAACTTGCATTCCCGTTATTCCTCACCTTTGCGGTTTACCCTGCAAACTTCTATACCTACGTGTATTCAACTGTGCTCCATGACTTTGCTTAGGATCCAGTATACATCTCTGCTGGCCTCCTGTTCCCGCTGCATTGGCCTTCGCTGTGTTCAAGCCGTTAAAGCCATTTGGGTTTCCGCTGTTTCCACTGTATCGGGACACCTGGGCTGTGCATGAGGGGCAATTGGGTTTAAAACCCCGGGGATTTTAGAGAAAATTTCCCCCGTGGTCCCGCTTTGACCAAATCAAGGGTTAATTGAGAGAGGCCCGTTTTTTAGCCCGGAAATAATTGGGCTTTAGATTTTGAAGTAGTCTATGAGATTCTGATGGGGGGAAAACTATTTCTCAGGGAAAAAATTCATAGACTCCACAAATGGTTTTAATTCAGGACGAATTGTTTGAAATCTGGGTTTTTTTTTTCCCAAATTAATGGGAAATTTTTTTATTTTTACAATTTATTAAAGTTTTTTTTTTGTTCTTTAAAATTGTAAACCAATAAATAAATTTTTTTCAAAGGGTTTTTTCCCCACTTTTGTAATTGTGGGGTGTAATTCAGGGGGTTTTTTTGCGCCCGCAATATGTCCCAAAAATACGGCCACAATTAAAAGGTAAAATTTTAGCATTTAATTTTTCGCTTATTCCCTAACCAAAATGCAAACCTTTTGGGAAAGGGAAAAAAATGGGCCTTTTATCCCCTTTTCAAAACCCCCAAAAAAAAGTTGGAATTTTTGGGGGCCAGCCCCGAACACCTTGAAATAAAACCAAAATTGTCAGCCTGGGACTTCTAAAACACCCCCGGGGATGGGCAGAGCGCAAAAAGTAAAGGCCCCCCCTTTTTTAAACCGGCAAAAAAGCCAAGAGAAAAACACCCTTTACAACCTTTACAATAAAAAAATGTAAACCCTTTGTTTTTAACCCTTTGTAAATTTGGGAGGCTCCCCCCTATTCCCCCCATCCCGATAAAAACTTTGAAAATAGTCTTCCATCATTTTATAGACAAACCTTTTTTACCTATTTTTAAAACATTTAAAATTGACCTTTCAACTTTTGGTTTGCTTAGTTTTTGAGATTCTTGGGCCTGTTAAAAGCATTGTTACTGTTTTGCTCCTGGTGGTGGGACAATCTTTTTCTTCTTGTTACTAGAAATTACAACCTGTTCTCACATTTTTAATAGCTCAGTGTGTTATTAGGCTGATTCCCAAGTGAAAGGTCACTGGTTTGAATCATGGAGCAGCCATGAAGAAAATTTCCCAAGAAAAGAATAACAGCATCATCTGGCTCATCGATAGCGTCTCTGAGCCAAGAAAATTGCCAAACTGCATCACGTGAGGCCCTGACAGCTGGAAGAATATGAAATGAAGTCTCTCCAAAGCCAAGAGGTGACGTCCAGGGAAATATCAGAGCCAACAAGTCGCTCATCACAAAGGGTGACATGTATGATTTGTGGTGCCCAGGCGCCATTTTTCTTACACGCATTAGAATGAGCCAGAATCTATGAACCTGTTCTACTGCGGGTCTTAGATTTAGCGCTTTCTAGCTACAAAGCGACACATCTGGCTCAGGTAAACCACTTTTAAAGTGCTCTACCTGTTCCAGCAGTAAGACGCCTGGATTTGCCGATAAAAAGTCAGAAATGTGTAGATTTGTACGGTTGTAGCGCAACACGCCCCCCTATCTCAGGTGCATTACAAAGTGCTGTGGGCGCTTTATAACATGCCCAATATTGGAGTGCACCTGATTAAAAATAGAGCAGCTGAGGCTGCGCCAGTTTTCGTACTGAAAAGTCGCCCCGTTCATACACATTGCCAAAAGTCTATCAGTCCTGATTAGACAAACATGGCAGTGGATGCGGCTCGTAGGCTTCGTTTTATTCATGCACGCACCATGCAACACGTGTTACACAGGTCTGGAATGGTGGCCTGAAAAAAGATGAAGAAGCCACGACTGCAATCTCATCATAAAAAGCATCGACAAAGAGTTTGCAAAAAAGTACAAAATTTGGAAGATTGGAAACAGGTGATTCGGAGTGATGAGATGAAAGTCAATAGTTCAAGCTCTGCTGGGGGCAAATGGGTTGGAAAAATCAAGGGAAAAGGGGCTATCAAGTTCGCTGGAGGAAGCTTGAGGATATGGGGATGTTTTCACAGGCATTGGATACTTGATCAGGATCGATGTTGATCTCCATGCTGAGCTATATGTGAGTGTCCTACATGATGAGTTTCTCCATATACTATGAGGATGAAAAGGACGGCATAGTGTTCCAGCAGGACAACGACCTGAAGCAGATGTCAAGGTTGGAGAAGAGTCATCAGACATCAACCCAATCCAACACTTGTGGGTAGAGTTGAAATAAAATCTGTATTTTCACCCAAGTGTAGTATGCACCAACATTGGGAACGTGTAGAAGAGACCGGGGATCAGATTTCGGTCGAGACATCTTGAATCTGATTGAGCAAGAGGTGGATTTACCAAATACTAACAAAATAATGAAAATTATTTTTAGGAGCAAAACAGTAACAGTGCAGTCACATGACAAGAAACTGCAGAACTAAGCAGATGCTAAATAGTTGCAAGTCAAATTTATGTATGAGAACCAAGATGATTGTCTATAAAATTAAGGCAGTCTCGCGTTCAAAGCTGTAGTGGATGGTGAGATAGGGAGCCTGAAAGTAACAAGTTCAAGACATTGTAAAATAAGTTTCTATTAGTCTCATCAGACCACAGGGCAGGGTTCCAGTAATCCGTGTTCATAGTCTACTTGTCTTCAGCAAGCTGTTTGCGGGCTTTCTTGTGCATCATATTTAGAAGAGTCTTCCGTCTGGGACGACAGCCATGCAGACCAATTTGGGGTAGTATGTGGTGTATAGTCTAAGCACTGACAGGCTGACCCTCAACCCTGTAACCTCTGCAGCAATGATGGACCATGGCAAGGCCTATTTTAAGGAGAACCTGTCTTTTATAAGCTGCTGTATGGTCTTGGCCACCGTGCTGCAGTTCAGTATCAGAGTGTTAGCATCTTCTTATAGCTTCAGCCATCTTTATGCAGAGCAACAATTCTTTTCTCAAGCCCTCAGACAATACTTTGCCATGAGGAGACCTGCTGAACTTCCAATGACCAGCATGAGACAGTGTGAGAACGATAACACTCCTGCTTCCCATTCACTCCTGAGACCTTGTAACACTAATGAGTCACATGACACCATAGAGGGAACATGGCAAATTGGGCACAGTTTGTCAATTTTCACTTAGGAGTGAACTCACTTTGGTTTAGACATTGTCTGTGTTGAGTTATTCTAAGGGCACCAAATTTACACTATAATACAAGCCGTGCACGGACTACTTTACACTGTATCAAAGTGTCTGATCTCCAGTGTTGTCCCGGGAAAAGATACGTATACAAGATTTAGAATAATGTGGGGAATGTACATACTTTTGTGAGTAGTGTGGTCTTTCTGGGAGAACAACTTGGCCCTTACATTGCTTCATTTTCTGTTACAGCCTCTGTCCTTGGATTGGGTATCCACTATAGTGTAGGTATTTATATGTACGGAATAGAGGTGTATATAGAGTGTGATCTTGCTCTCAATCCTCCTTGTCTTCTTCAGGTTCCTCAGGTCCAGGACTCTCACAGCTAAAAGACAATGAGCCTTTTCATCAATGACCCCCCAAGGGTGGACAAGGACGGAGAACCTCAGGGCCCCCAGGATGTAGACCTTCCACCCTGGAGATCATCTACTGGTAACTGGCAGTGGTGGGGAGTCTACATGACCTTGCTCTTCTCTCTATCAGCTAACGGTGAATGATGGGAAAGGTGAGAGGTTGATTAGAATCTATGTAGTGACAGTGTCTCCCATACACAGGATTACACTGTAGTGAAGAAGTCGTCGGTGAGTGTGTGGCCACCGTGTGTCAGGAGGACGGAGCAGCACCAGAGGCCCGTAGCCTCCAACTCATTCATGACAAGAAGATCCTTGACCTGAACCACCAGGATCACTGAGCTGCTGACTGGAGAGGGGGTGACTGGGAATGCTGGGAATTATATAGTAACACCACTGGAGGGTCTGAGTGATGACAGGAGAAGTGAGGGGAATGCTGGGACATTATACATAACACAGGGTGATGGATCTGGATAATGAGAGGTGAGAGGAATGCTGGGACATTATACATAACACTGGGGATGATGGGTCTGGATGATGAGAGGTGAGGGGAATGCTGGGACATTTTACATAACAGGGGATGATGGGTCTGGGTGATGATGAGAGGTGAGGGGAATGCTGGGACATTATACATAACAGGAGATGATGGGTCTGGATGATAGGTGGGGAATGCTGGGACATTATTCATAACGCAGGGGATTTTGGATCTGGATGATGATGAGAGGTGAGGGGTATGCTGGGACATTATACATAACACAGGGGATGATAGGTCTGGATAATGAGAGGTGAGGGGAATGCTAGGATATTATACATAACACAGTGGATGATGGGTCTGGATGATGATGGATCCTTGTGATGTCCAGGTTCCTATAAGGTGTCAGGAGGTCGCTGTCTGTCTCCGCGGAAGGAGGGGAGTAAAATAGAGGAAATCTGGGAGCGTGTACCAAGGAGGTTATGATGGAGGGATCAACGGCTGCTGATCACAAGGTGATGAGGAGAGTAGACACTGACAGGGTGAGGCACTGCCTGTGCTCGTTATCTATCGTACCGTAGTATTGATCTGGAGGAGGGTACGTTTTTGTTTAATGGTCAAGTGTAGTCCGACAGTCATGGTTCCATACTTGTGTGTGCCCGTTCAGTTGGTTACTGAGGTGATTGACTAACAGAGTATGGTTTCCCGGCCTCTGTATTCCAGGACTGTCAAGAGGGAAATTGTCCCAGAAGAATATCAGGTAGAGGGAGCTGAAGTCTCCTCTAAATATGATCAAAAATGGAACAACCTGCACTTATTTTCACTGGTTTTTGTTCTCTTTGGGGAAAATCTGATTGATATTAAGGGTTGAGGAGAAGCAGAAGAGATGGACGTCCCATGGGATTGCTACAGGTAGATGAGCCCTATCACTATCTGTTATGGGGTGTTGGACCTCCTGCAGTCACAGTTGGGCTCATTAGATATTTGAGTTGTCTATAATGTTGATCTCTGCTGTACTGAAAATTGTTCCATATGTCCCTACATAGGGTGAGATTTAACTGTTATTATGATTGAGTTGTGGAATGAAGGCAGATGTGATGAACAGGTGAGTAGTAATTGAATTCTGAGGTTTTCTTCTCAGTGATCCTGAGAAACAATTCTGGGATTTCTTAGTGTATTGTGATACAACAATGTTCTAGAAACTTTATTACTGTTTTGGATGGGAAAAACTCGCTCTGTCCTATTCCACCACAATCCTGAGATGCTATATAAACATGGAGACCTGGTGACTGCAGCTATTAGGCTGTACAGACCTCATTGTCCCATCCATGAGTTGAGCTGGAGATGAGCACTTTGTCTCATGATGATCCGGTTATAGCCATGATGAGATTGTCACTAACAAAATTATGTGCAGTGACATCTGTCTGCTGTAGAGGTGCAGTCTGCTTTAGGGCCCCCATAGGCAGTAGAGTTTGCAAAGGTGCAGTGACATCCATCTGCTCTGGGCCCCACCCCCCCCCTTTACATCGTAGGGTTAACAGAGTGTGTAGTGTATCAGTTTGCTCCGGGGCCCCATACACAGTAGGGACTAGCAGAGGCTGTAGTGAACATCTGTCTGCTCTGGGGGACCACCATACACAGGTAGGGTTAGCGAGGTGCAGCGACATCTGTGGATCTGGGGCCCCATACTACAGTAGGGATAGCAGGGTGCAGCGGACTTCTGTCTAATCTGGTGCCTCATACACAGTAGGGTTAGCAGAGGAGCAGCGACATCTGTCTAATCTGGGGCCCCATACACAGTAGGGTTTGCAGTGGTGCCAGACGACATCTGTCTGATCTAGGTTCCCTTACTTTGGGGGTTAGCAGAGGTGCAGTGACATGGTCTGCTCCGGGGCCCCATATTTCAGTAAGTTAGCCAGAGGTGTAGTGGACATCCGTATACTACAGGGGACCCATTGCTAGGATGTTTGTTGTTGTGGTAGACTCACTTTGGTCACCACCATTGGTTTATTTTAGGGGTGGTGCTCCATGCTATCCTGTCAATTTCCCTCATGTACCGTCCTAGCTGACGTTTACCTCTGACATCAATGATGCATGGAGTTCCATTGTTTCCACGTCTTATTTCTCCACTCACGATACACCTTCCACACTGCAGTCACCAACAGACCATAAAATAGGAAAGCCAAAAAATCACTGTGTCGTTTGCAAACATAAAATCGACCCTTTATACTCATCAACAGCAGTGGGGATATGTGTGCAGACAGCCTATTACACCAGTAACCTTACCTAGAACGTCACCGTCGACAGGGAAATCCTGCATGAGGCTTAGGACATAATAGTGGGTCATAATAAGTGGTCCTGCAGGATCCATCTCTGACTTTGCCAAAATAACTTAATACAAACTGCATAAAGTTTTCCCACCTAAAAGGAATTTTAAAATGTTTCTCTTTTGTGGTTAGAAAAAAATACTGAAGACATTTTTAATTTTAACAGAACAATTCCTAAAATCTATGAAGGTAACTGCTTTGTCCGTATAAATTATTAAAGTTGAAGGAAGATATCACGCAGCACTCTCAAGGAGGAAACCACACCATCCTGAATGTACATCCAGAACATCATAGAAAGCAGACTGTCGAATACTGCTCACAATTAATGAGGAACTCTCCTGACCCACGGACAGATGGTTACTGAGTAAAGGAGGAAAAGAGGGAAAAGGTTTCCATGTGGTCAAGTGTGGTAAAACTGTGTTTCTTTACCAAAAACTTTTTTACGCAGAGAAGAAGTTCACACAGGGAGAAGCATCTTTCTGATTTAAATGGTGTGGAATATGCTTTACCCAGGATATAGGTCATGATGAACATGAGAAATAGTCAAACTGGAGGGAAGCCCTATTTTGTTCTGAATGTGGGAAATCTTTTACAGAAGAACGCAAATTAGTTACACAAGAGAAATTACACAGGGGAGATGCCTTTTTTTTCATGTTAATTTGTGGGAAAGTGTTCTACATTTAAGTCACAGGTAGTTAAACATGAGAGGAATTCACACAGAGGAGAAGCGTATTCATGTTCAGAATGTGCGTAATCTTTTTACAAGGATACTCACACATCTTGTTATACATGAGAGAAGTCACACAAGGAGAGAGGCACCTTTTCTTGTTCAGGAATGTAGGAAATCTCTCATTTTTAAAGCTGACCTTTTTAAACACGAGTGAAATTCACCACAGGAGAAGGAAGCCTTTTTCATGTTACCGTATGTGGGGAATGGGTTTACAACATAATATCACATCTTGTTATACATGAGTGAAGGTACACCAGGGGAAAAGCCTTTTCTGTTCAGAATGTGGGAAATCTTTTACCACAGAATTTCAGCATCTTATTAGCCATAAGAGAATTCACACAGGGGGGGAGAGAAGCCGTATCATGTTCAGAATGTGGGAAATCTTTTACACAGAAATCAGCTCTTGTTATACATGAGAGAATTCACACAGGAGGGAAGGTGTAATGTTCCCTAAAAGGGAAATGTCCAGAAAATGTGAATTTTGTTGAGAGAAGTCACACCGAATGTGGAAAATATTTTGTTATTAAAACAAACCTTTGATGTTCCAACACCTGAGACTGTTCACGGATATCAACCAGCCAATAACAGTGTGTAATAATAAAGTAAAGAACACGAGCGCATTAGTTCTGGGGGTTAATGTAAGTCTAAACAACAAAATGTAATTGATTGTAAGATCTTGAGGAGCAGGGCCCTCAATCTCGTTGTCTCATTTGTAAAGTAGCTTTGTTGTGTGTGTGTATGTGTGTGGTTAGGAGAGAGAGGAGGAATTGTAATGGGTGTGGTGTGTGGAAGGATTTTAATCGGGTGATTGTGAGAGAGTGTTAATGGTGATATTGTACGGGTGGGGTGTTATTGGTGGCTATCGGTAGGGTGCACGGTTCAGTTATCGGGGGTTGCGTGGTTGGAGGAGTAAGTGTGATGAGAGTTGGGTGTTTTGTGTGTGTAGAGTGGGGGTGGGGTGTAGTGAGATTGGTTTTGTAGATTGGGGTTGGTGGGGTGAGATATAGATATGATAGATACACATTTGGATCAGTATCGAGTCACCTAGCTAGGGGGCGTTCTCTCTCTCTGCTCGCGTATTATATATTGTGTAGTAGTAGGTAAGAAATGATGGAACGGCTCAGCTGAGCAGAGGTGGATCCTTGGTTACCACAAGGAGTTTCGCTTACCCTACCGGGGAGGGAGTCTAAGGGGCCCCTTGATATTCAACGGGAGCCCGCCGCAGGACAGGACGGACTTTCCGGCAAGGAATTCCCCAAGTCGCTACACCCGACGTAGGACCCAGCGGGAACAGCCAAAGCAGGTAGAGTACACAGGGCCACCCAGAGCATGAAACTGGAGCTAGGCAGGACACTGGAGCTAGGCAGGAACAGGTATGAGGCAGGATGAGCTAAATGGCACGAGTTGACGTATTGCAGGACAAGGACCAGCATCGAAAGGTAAGGAAAGCTTGCTATCTGGGGGGATACCGACAAGACAGGGCATCCACTTTTTTTTTCTCTTCACATGTGCTGTTGCAACGGATAATGGGCAAGCTTCTCTGGCAATTCAGCTAGTGCATCAATCTGCATTTGTTTGCACTACTGGAGCAGGAGATCCACGGGTGAATACGGTGTAGCAGATGTGTAGCAGGTTGCTACTCAGTGTTAGCTCACATTTTAGGACTAGAGGAGCAATATGCGACACTTGAGGCGATGACACTGAAAGGAAGAGTTTGCTACTCAAGGAGCAAACAGTTAGTGGGCCTAAATGTTAAGGTGTGGGATTGGATCTGGCATGGAGGAGCTGTGTGTAGCTGGGTTAATGTATATACAGGAGGGGATGGTTCTAGGGGTACCAGGAAAAGGAATGCCACTTCTCCTGAGATTCCTAGCAAAATTGCCAAGTTGGGGTGATAAATGCTGGGGAATCAGTCTCCAGAAATGGCAGCCCTTCGTGGACACATGCTTCCTGGCGCGAGCCAGGGAAAGGCAGCCCAATAGTAGTAGGGGGGGGATGGGGAATGCAGGTAAGAAAAGACAGTTACTAGTTGTAGGGGATTCTATAATCAGGAAGGAAGGATAGATTAATTTGTCGCCAGGACCGCCCTCAACCGAATGGTTTGCTGTCTCCCTGCGTTCCAGGGTTCGGATGTGGTGGGACCGGGCTGGATAAATTTACTGGGAGGGGACTGGCGATGACCCAGCTGTGTGGTCCTATGTTGGAACCAGAATACTTAGGTAAGTGGAGGATCCTCAAAGAATAATTTTAAAAGAACTAGGCTCAAAGCCTGAAGGGAATGGACCTCCAAGGTTGTGTTCTCTTGAAATACCTGCTGGTGCCATGCGTTACTCAGGGAAAGACATCGTGATGCTCAGGGAAGTTATAATGTATGGCTGAAGTTTTGGTGTAGGACAGAGTAGGTGTTGGGTTCTTTAGAGCACTGGGCTGATGTTTTCATTGGAGTACAATGTGTTTTCTATAGATAAATTGCACCTGAATGGAAGGGGGTTGCTGTGCTGGGGGGAAAGAATTCTAGAAGGGGGTGCGGGGAGTATTTTAAAACTAGGGATGAGGAGGGAGGACAACATAGAAAATGAAGGAGTAGTAGGTAGAGAGTGGGCAGACTATCATCAGCGTGTGGAGGAAGCGGAATGGGGGAGGTGGAGTAGACCAGTGGATAAGGAGATCCATGTGTGCAAACCAGCATTGAAGTATAGGTACCCACTCTCAACAAAAAATATCTCATGTAATTCTATGACACCCCCCCATGTCCCCCCCCTCTCCCCCACCCCCCCTAATTGTGTTATAAATAATCACATGCAGTCCACTAAAGGTATAATGTATATATCCCATGCCATAATCTGCTGAAAGGGGTAGATGAATAATCCCATTGGCCATCTACCAAAGGAGAGTTGTTTTAATTTGAATGCCGTCATCTGAATAGGTAATGTTTAATCCCATGCTGTCTACTGAACAGGCAATGTATGATCCCATTCCGTCTAATGAACATTTAGTTACATATAAACCGTTGACGGATAAGTTGTTAAAACTGTGAAGGGAACTTAAAATGGTCTATTCACATATGCTAGAAGTCTTGCAACCCAAAAAATGGGGAACTTGAGGTGCTTGTTGTAGAGGAGTGATTATGTGGTATGGTATTGCTGATGGAAACATTGCTTGGACACCAACCATGATTGGGGAAGTTCAACTTCAAGGTTTTAATCTATTAGGAATGACAGAGCGAACAGGAGGGGAGGAGGAGTGTGTAGTTTTTAAGGAGTAAAATAAAGGCAAAGGGTGAAAGAAGAAATACAGGGCGAGTAGCTAATGATGGGAAACATTGTGGGGGGAAATAAAAGGGGGGGGAATAATACAAAAAAAATTTATTTTTTTTGGGGGTAATCTATAGACCCCCGAAAAACCTGAGAGATAAAGAACAGGGATGCTTAATCAAATGTGCGGGCAGCACAGGCAGGTACATTGACAATTTCTCTTTCAGTTTTGTGGCTTCACCATAACCCCTAGGCGGGCAGGCCCCACTGCCCTTGGGGGGTTATTCTAACTCTGATCTGCCCTTCACCCCCTTTTTCCCAAAATTCCCTAGCCCGCTCTTTCACCTGCACCTCAAAAATCTCCAAAACCCGCCCCTTTTCTCCTTTTAAAAAACCCAAAAAACCCTCATTGCCCCGCACTTATCCTTTCTCTCTTGTTTTACTGTAACCCCTTGTTATGGGTCCCCCACTCTCCCAAATTTCTCCCCTCTAAAATCGGGCCGGAAGGGCAGCACCCAGGCTTTCTTTTTTTCCCAAAGCCCTATTCTGATCCCCTCTTCCCTGTTTTCACTCCCCTTGCAGGGGTTCCCCTTTCCTTTACAGAATCCAGCAAAAACTAATTACTTTCCCCCCAAAAAGCCTCCAAAAGGCTGCCCCCCCTTTACACCCTCCTCCCTCATCTCTGTCTCCCAAACCCCCCCGGGGTTTCTCCCGCTCGGCCGGACATAAAAACTACAGCTACAATCACCCCAAACCCCTCCCGGGCCCCCGTCTTCAAGTTTTTTCCCACTGTTGCCCCCCTTTCCCTCTGGAACATCCTCCCACGTACCATAAGGAAACAATCCTACCCTTCGTTTTTTTAAAGAGCGTCCTGAAAATACATTTTCCAAAAGGCCCAGGGCCCAACCAAAACCCCTAATTGCAAAACCCCACCTTCTATCACCACTTTTCTGTCGTCTTTCCCAATGGGGCAATCACAGGCACTTATCTGTATATAGATGTACAGTCATGGGGAAAGGTTAAACCCAAAAATTTTTTTATGTAAACCCCCCCCCATATTTATAAAAAAAAAAATGGAACCATTGAAAATTTTTTAGAAATTTCTCCCCCCTTTACTTCCGCCGGGGCACCCTCTTGGATTGAAAGGGCCTTGCGAGCGGGGGCCCCCCCAAAAACCTTGTTCCATCTGTAAGCAGTCAAAACTGTTTTAATGTCTGTTTTTTTAAATAAAATTTAAAACCCCTCTACATTGTAAAGTGCTGCGGAATATTTTGGGGCCGTTAAAAATTAAAATTATTTTTATTATTATAATAATGGGTGTTTTAAATTTTCCCGGGCCAATTGATTGGGGTAAATTTTTCTGGCCCAACCCGGGAAAAAGGGAAGAAAGTTCCTAAATCTGTTAGAGGATAATTTTTTTTTTATAAAAACTGAAATTTTTAAATTAAAAGATTTTTATCAAGAAAAAAAAATTTACAAGACATTTGCAATGACTGACTTGACAAAAACCCGGGTTTAATTTTTCCGGTGTAAAGGGTAAATAAAATCCTTTTTAAGGGTTTCCAAATTTTTCAACAAAGTAGAGCGCAAAAAATTTTTATAGCCCCATATAAAGTGTAGAACAATAATTTTTTTAAAACGATACCCACATAACAAGAGTATAACTCCTTGCGAAAAAGGGGGATTTCCCAAAGGGGCCCAAAAGTTGAAATATAATCAGGAGCTTATAACTATCGTATCATTCCATGACCCATAAGGACCCCATCCTAGAACATTTTAAAAAACCATACATGCCCTAAAATAAACCAAATAGACAAGACAGACAAAAGGGGGGAAAAGGAGGGGGGGGGGGAGGGGAAAAGAAAATACCCTAAAAGGGGGAAATTTCACGGGGGGCCCTTTCTTCATCCCCAGGATGACCTCAGATATCTTTTAGTTAGCATAAACATCCCATGGGGGACCAAATTCGTTTTAAAGCAGTCTAGCTTTTTGTGCAAAAAGACGCTGTGAGGAAATTTTCCATGTTCCTAAGTCCCCTCGTCCCCCCATATACTCGGAGGGGGGCCTGGTGCCCTTTTTGTTTTTCCAATAAACCGGGGAAATTAGGCACGGGGGCCGAAAGAACATCCCGCTTTAAATTTTTAGTGAGCTTTTTAGAGTCGGTTGGAAATAGATTAAAAAGAAAACCTTTGGGATCCTTTGGGGGCGGGGTTGGTGCCAAACAAATCAATAAGAACTTTTTTAAACTGTTTGTCCAAAAAAATTTGAATCAAAAGGACTTTCCCCAAAGAAAAGGGGTGGGATATTACCCCCGGCATATCACATGCCAGAAAGCAAACCCGGGAACCCCGGGGTTTTAGTTTGTGTAGAATTTGGGGGAAAGTAGGGGAAACCAAAACACTTTAAATTTTTTTATATATGTTCTCTTTATAGGGTTTTTTAAATTGAGGGTCTGGGGAACCCCTTTCCCTCCAGAGGACACCCCTTTCTTCCCTGGATATCCTAATAACATTGTTCCCACTTTGAAAATATATAATCCCGTGGGTGGCTCATTTTTGGAGAGGGGTAACAGAATATTATAAATTCCTGGGGGTTTAAACCCCCCTAGTGGATGAGAAAAAAACGGCATAGCTTCTCAAATTGGGTAGGGGGTGGGGAACCGTCCTTGAAGCAGAGTACAAGACAAAATTTAGTAATTTGCATGAAAAAAAAAATGGGCAAAAAGGGGGCCAGCTCTTTATTCTGCCTAAATTTTTTTAAAAAAGGTTGATGCGCTTGGTTCAAATTTTTTAAAACCACCCCCTTCATACCCCGGGACCTCCCCATTCCCTAAAAAACTACTTTTTTAAACAAAAGGGTTTAGTCATGGCCGAAGAGGAAACATAGCCCAAAAATTTACTTGCACACCGATGCCATATTTTTTCCGGGGGGGCCATTGGGCCTATAAAGCCCGGTTATGGGTTTGAATGGGATGGGGCCCCCACAAGGGATTTTAGGGTGTACAGGGGGGAAGCCAAAAATTTTTTAATTTTAAAAACCCAATCCCAAAAATGGGATTAGGGAGGACCAACCCAGGGAAAAACCCCTTTAAAGCTGGGATGCCCAGAAAAAAAAAAAAAACCTAGGCAAAACCCGGTACTGCTAGACCCGTTTTTCTTTCCCTGCCATCAACACACCCCCCGTTTGATTCTATGCGTTTGTTGGGCCCATATAAACCTGAGCATACCCGATTGGAGAAGTTTTAGATTTTTCTTTTGGCACCCCCGCACGGGTTTAAAGGGTCTCAAAAGATACAGTAATTTTGGGAATAGGGGACTTTTTTAAACGCTGAGAGGGCCCCCAAAAATAACGATAGCGGAAACTCCCCCCCCTTTTTTTGGGGGTTCATGGTTCTTTAAAATTTTTTGGAAGATTTTTGGGGGAATTTAGGTCTATATGGGGACGCATTGGACGTTGTTAAATTACTCCCAAATTTTTAAATATATGAAGTCTTCCAATTAAAAGGGAAAAATTGGCCATCAGAAAAAATTTTCCCAAAGGGTTGAGGGCATGTTTTTTGGGAAAATGCTTCAGTTTTTGGCGGGGGTTAAATTTTTATAGCCTGAGATGGTGAAAAAAATCATTAACCCAATTTATGCAGGTTAGGGAGGGATTTATGAGGTGATTTTAAATGCCCGTAAATATCGTCCGAAAAAGAGAGAAAAATTTTTAAATTCCCTCTCCCGTAGAGAAATCCCATGAAAGGGTTTGGGGTTTGAGGCGGACAGCGGAGGCAAGGGGTTTCCACGCACAGGAAAAAAATCAATGGCGAAGGGGGCACCCCTGTTATTTCCCATTCAGGAGGGAAAAATTATTGGGGGGAAAATATTATGGGGGCAAGCGGAATGTTGGCTTTGGGTTTTTGGGAAATAAAAGGGCCCTTCAGCGCCTGAAAAGGGGCCACATTTTCCCCAAAAATTTTTGGGCAACACCGCAAACATGTAGGGCCCAGCCAAAAGGGGTCAAATCCCCTTCTCGGCTGGGAAGGTAAATTTATTTGGGGTTTAAATTGATTTAAATTTTAAATTAAAACCAAAATGTTTCAGATCCACCACCCCAAACGGGTAGGGCCCCCCCTGGCGATTCAGGAAAAAACCCCTCCCCTGGTTTTTAAAAGGGATAAGTGGGGGGTAAGAGTATTGGGGGTTTTTTATTACTAATATTTTGGGGGAATAATTTGGGGTTGCTTTAAAATTTGTGTTTTGGGGCCTGTAAAAGGAGACACCATGGGAAATTTTTAAATTTGGGGTTTTTAGGCAAAAGGGTGATATAAAAATGTAAAAAGGTAGAGGACAATGCCCCCCCTTTTCATCACATGGTTTTTTACACTTTGGGTAAATATGTGTGAAAAATTCGGGGCTAAAAACCTGATAAGATAAGTGAGCCTTTCAGGCCCTGGAGCTTTACCATTGTCCCATAATTTCAAAGCTGTTTCCCCCTAAATTAAATCGGCGGTTTTAAGGGAGTCCCTAGCTTCAGTTGAGAGACTCGGGAACCCCGCATGACTTTTAAAAAAAGGGCCCAGGGTTTGGGGCCCGCGTCTGAATTTCCCTTTGGGAGGGAGTCCGGGAGAGAGTATAATCCTGAAAAGTATTTAAAAGAATAAACTGGGCTTCACTTGGGGATCGTATGTTTACCTGACCCTTCGGATCCCCGCAAAGCACATGGTGCTCCCGTGGATGCGTCCCCCCTCAGGGGTTAGCCAGGAGCGTGTGGGCCCTATTCCCCCCCCTCATAGTATCTCTTCGCGTTTTAAAATTAAAATTTTCTAAATTTTCCCATAAACCAAGGACTTCAAATTTTGGCCCCCAGGTTAACTATTTTCCTCAGCAAGGGTTTTGGGACGGGTTGGGCCCAAAGCGGCCCCTAAGGATGAAAGTCACGCTGCAAAGACCACTCTGTAAGCTTAGCATTCTTTTTAAAACCTTTAACCTATGGAAATGCCCGGAACCCCCCTATAACAGATTTGTGAGCTTCCCAAAGCCCTGAGCGGAGAGGATACGGGGGCCCCCCAAATTTTGAGAGAAATATTCCCCAAAATGGGACCTTATTTTCCTCCCCATTTTGGGGATTTTTAATTAAACTCCCCGTTTAAAGGGGGGCCCTTTGGAAATTTTGTAAGGGGCGTTGTTTTGCAAATTAAAACATTAGGAATAAAAGGGGGAAGGCTGCCCAAATGGGTCCCCCACTTCCGCCTCCGCCAAACCGCCTCAAAGTCGGCCCCATTTTCCGAAAAAACTATCAATTTGGGGGTTAAAAGGACCGGTGGGGCAGAGAAAAAAATAACAAACGGGTCCGTGGGGTGGGCTTTTCTCCCCAAATCAAACAGAGAGTGCCCCTAATCAGCTGCCTAAACTCCCCGACAGGCGAGGGGGGACTGTTTTTTTTCGACGACTGGATAGACATAGCTTAACCATTTTTCCCGAAAAAAACCACGTTAAAGTTCCTTTCCCCCCAGTAGTAATGTAGAGGGGAAATTTCGTTGTTTGGGGAAACTCGTTTAGGGAAATTATTTTGGGAATTTGGGTTTGGGTCATAAATGTTACAAAAATGGTTTAAAGGGAGTGCCCTTATAGTCCCCCCCTTAAAATAATAAAAAGTCCCTGGTTTATCTATCTGGGTATCCGGGATTGGGAAGGGGGATGACCGGAAAGCAGAATTGCCACACCTGCCTTTTTCCTATTTTGGGAAGATACATAAAGATAGGGTAGTTTAAATTTTTAGGAAGGGAAAAAATTTCCCCTTTGTTGAAGTGTGTTTTTTTGGAGGAAAAACGATTTTCACCGGGGCTGGGGCGCATCTCAGGAGGGGCAACCGCTTTTAAACGGGTTTTAAATTTAAAACCCCTTTACATTCAAAGGGCATCAACTTTGCCCTCATAAAGAGTAAGGGGTTTATACCATTCTGCCAGTTTAGTAACCCCGAGGGGGCCCGGTTACGGCGGCTGGTGCGTAAACAAGACACAAAAAGGGAAGGGGGGACCCAAAACAACAGGGGCCAGGCAAACAAGAAGCATAAAAGTAGTGGAAAACACTAGCGGGTACCAGCATCCCCCCAAACCCGGGAAGGAGCAAGGTGGGTGCTAAGGGAAAAGGGAATGAGGGGACAATGAGGGAGATAGATGAAAAACAAAAGGGAGGAAACTAAATCAAGGGAATTTGCTTTTCCCCCGTGAAAGTGCCCCGAAACTGGTCTTTCACTTTTTTTTTTAAGTTTCTTATCCCAATTTGAAGACCACCAATTTGGGGGGGGAAAGTGGGCAAACACTGCCCTATCAATTTTAAAGGGGGGGTTTCCGCCCTTTCCCGACCTTAAAAAAAAAGGTGAAAAAGGAGCCAGAGGGCTATGCAGCCGGGCCCGCCCCTTAATTTGCTCTATAGTAAGGGGATGAGAAAAATTAAAGCTAAAAGGGGAGGAAAAAGGGAGAGATTGAAAAGGAAGAGAAAAAAAAAGGGAGGGGGAAACGGAGAAACAAAATAGGGGAAGGAGCAGTTGGATAAAGGGGAAAGGGAAAATCATTGGGGTTTTTGGGGGTGCTACATGCCCTATAGGCAAAATGTTCTTTTTTCAATAGCATGAAAATCAAACCTGTAAAAGTCCCAAATTTTTTGGAGGAGATGCAAAAAAAAAAAAACCAAAAGGGGGGAAAGGGCCCCCCGCCATCGGGGGGGGGGTCTCCGGGCGGTGTCCCTGAACTTTTTTTTCCACAGTGCCGGGGGAGCGGGGGGGGGAGCTCAAAAATCCCAAATCCCCCCAAACTCTGGGGACGGAAAGCCAATGCAGAGCGAAGTTTGGCAGGGGCCTCGTATACTTTTAGCCCCTGAAGAGCGACCACTCTGGAGCCAAAGGGAAAAAAAAGGGGAAGCCCATTTGTATTTTTATCCCCTTTTTTTTTGTAAATCCCCCAAGTTTGAGGGTTTTTGACAAACTTCCCCTTTTTTAAGGGGGAAACCCCGGGCAGGTCCTGAAAACTTGAACTTGGGGGGCCTTGGGAAAATGAAAATGGAAACCCCTTGGGAAACTTGTTTCAAAGACCCTAATCCCCCCCTTTAGCTCGTAGTCGGGGCCGGCACAGATCACGTCTCTTGGGGAAAATTTTCGGAATTTTTTTTGGGCGTAAGGCCCTGTAAACCCTTTCGAATTTAATTTCTGTGAGATGAGGGTTTCCCCCCAAAAAATGAGGGTTTAAAATCCCCATTTAAATGGGTTCCCCCAAATTTTCAGTTTTTTTAAACCCCGGGGGGGCCCCGGAGTCTGAGGTTTTTTTACGCCGCCCCCTTTTTCTAGGTTTCTAGATTCTGCCATATCCCCAAAAACATGTTTGGGAGGGGGGGGGGTTTTTTGCAAAAAATCAAAACAAAAATCTCCCGGTGTGCGTGCGCTGTTTTCCGATTTATCGACTCTTGTTGCTAAAAATTTTTAAGGTCCCCCTTTATTTCTGCACCAAGGCCCTTTAAATCATTCTTTGTGGTCCCGATAATTTAGTGTAGGATTTCCAGTCCTTCATTGGTATAGATGAAAGGGCCTGTCTCGTTCTTGCGGGGCCCAGCAATGATCAGAGGAGGGGCCCAAACCCCTATCTGAAGGGCTTTTCCCTGGCTGGGGCTTTATTAAGTGGGTTTACATTTTCTGTTGCTGGAGCCCACCGTTGTGGGCCTTATGGCCGGGGTGTTCCCCCACTTTTTAGAGGCCCCGGAGTCCCCTTGTGACCTAGGGTGGTCTAGAAAGGCATAAATCCCGGGGAAAAAGCCTGAAAAGCTTTAGCAATGTATCAGGGCTTGGGGGCAGCTGTTCTAAGTTTAGCTGGGGTTGGGTAAGGCTGCTGAAAAGGGGTAACCCCTTACGGGTGATTTATTCCCCAGTTTTGGGCCGGGTCTCACAGGGGAGGGGGACCAGTGTAGTACTGACCCTTGGCTCAGTGGGAGATTTTAAATGCGCCCCAAGGGCTTTTTAGAAAGGGTTTTTGGAGTAATAAAAATTTCCTCTTAAAGGGCCAAACCTGCAAATTTTTTTTCACTGAGGTGGCTTTTTAACACATTTAGAAAAGGCCCCAAAACGTGACAAGACTGTTTTTTTCAGTTTTTAGTGACCCCGGGGGAAAAATTTTAAACTTGCGTGGGCCCCCTTCCCCCTCGGGCCTTTGCCAGGGTTAGCCTTATATAAGCAAAGGGCCCAAGATGGCCCCCCGTCCCCCCGTGGAAGTAGGGGAAGCGTGTTAACAAAGGGTTTTTTCCCCCAAATCCTGAAATTGTAGCAGGGGCAAACCCATAACACTCAGCTCACTTTTCTTGACCTGACAGGCCTCTTTTTTTTTTGTTTTGTGCCAAAGGCTTTCTCACATTCCCTTTTTCTTTTTGCCTGCAAGTCCCTTTCCCCTTTTACCTTGCTCCAGGCCCGTCTGTTTTTTCAGAGAGGGGCAGCGTCCTAGGTTTTGCCCCACGAGGGTCTTCTCGCGGGCAGGTCCCCGCAGTTTTTACCTTTAGGCTGATCTGCCCTGAAGCCGGAGTGCAGGTCTCACCCCCCCTCAAGCTTTTTCCGTCTTCACGCCCCAGGCCTCCCCTTCTTCTTTCCCCCTTGCCACAAAGGGGGCCCCTTCCCCCCCCCCAATGCGGGCCCGCGCCGCGCCCGAGAATTCCGGAGCCCGTCTCCCCTCACCCGGCTCTCAAAGGATAAAATTTCTTCCCCCGGCTCCCCACCCCCGTTTTCCGCTACCGTTGCCCTCTGGATTCGGGTCCCCAAGATCAGGTATTCTTCAGTGTAGCCCCAATCTATAGCCGGTGGTCTGCAGAGCTCCACTAAGCTGCGGCCATCTTGTGCAGCGTCCGGACACGCCCCCCGTTAGAGGATAATTTTATGGGCAGTTTGTGGAGGAACCCACTAGAAGTGATGCTCTGTTGGATCTGGTCATTTCTAACAAAGCAGAACTAGTCGGAGTGGTCACGGTTTCTGAAAATCTTGGTAACAGTGACCATAATATAATTAATTTTATCGTAAACTGGAAAAAAGAAAAACAGAGTGGGAGGGCAAAAACATTCAATTTTAAAAGGGCCAAATTTTCCTTATTGAGGGATGAAATACAGGACCTAGAGATATTACAGATATACAGATATTAGCAAATGGTGATATAGAAGCCAAGTGGGGGAGCTTTAAATATATTTTGGGGAAATTTATTGCAAAATATATTCCTATGGGTAACAAGTATAGGCGACTAAAACTAAAACCAACATGGCTTCTACCTTCTGTTAAGAGGGCAATAAACAATAAAAAAAGGGCATTTAAAAAATATAAGTCAGAGGGGTCGGCATCAGCCTTTGAAAATTATAGAGAGCTTAATAAAATCTGTAAAAAAAAGTGATATAAGCAGCTAAAATTCAAAATGAAAGGCAGGTGGCCAAGGACAGCAAGACTAACCCCAAGAAATTCTTTAAGCATATAAATGCCAAAAAGCCAAAGTCAGAGCAAGTAGGACCCTTAAAAACCTGTGATGGGGAGCTGGTCACTGGTGACCAAGAGAAGGCAGAGGAACTAAATAGGTTCTTCAGCTCAGTATATACTATCAATGAAATAGTAGTTGATGGGGGTGGGCCAAGTGCAGAAGTAGGTGGTGGCAGTACTGTTAATACAACATCTGCTATAATTAATTGGCTCAGTGTAGAAAAAGTTAAAGCCAAGTTAAATAAACTGAATGTGAACAAGGCTCCAGGCCCTGATGGCATTCACCCAAGAGTTCTTAAAGAGCTCAGCTCGGTTATCTCTGTGCCCCTGTACATGATATTTAGAGATTCCCTGGTGACTGGTATAGTACCAGGAGACTGGCGCAAGGCAAATGTAGTTCCCATCTTCAAAAAAGGTTCCAAGTGTTGCCCAGGTAATTATAGATCTGTAAGTTTAACATCTGTTGTGGGAAAAATGTTTGAGGGGCTCATAAGGGACTATATACAGGAGTATGTTGACAAACACAATATTATTAGTGATTGCCAGCATGGATTTACTAAGGACAGAAGCTGTCAGACCAATCTGATCTGTTTTTATGAAGAGGTGAGTAGAAGTCTGGATAGCGGGGCAGCTGTGGATATTGTGTTTTTAGACTTTGCAAAGGCATTTGACACTGTACCGCATAAGCGTTTGTTGGGTAAATTAGAATCCATTGGGTTAGAGATAACAGTGTGTAATTGGATTAAAAACTGGCTGTTGGATCGAACTCAGAGAGTGGTGGTAAATGACTCCAAATCTGAGTGGTCTCCGGTTGTGAGTGGTGTGGGCAGGGCTCAGTATTAGGTCCTCTCTTATTTAATGTATTTATTAACGATATAGTGGAAGGGATTGATAGCACGGTTTCTATTTTTGCAGATGACACCAAGCTATGCAGTTTAGTGCAATCTATGGAAGATACTCATAAATTGCAAGCAGACCTGGACACACTGATTGCTTGGGCATTTACTTGGCAAATGAGGTTCAATGTGGATAAATGTAAAGTTCTGCATCTGGGTACTAATAATCTGCAGGCATCATATGTCCTAGGGGGAGAAAAACTTGGAGAATCGCTTGTTGAGAAAGATCTGGGCGTTCTTGTAGATCATAGACTACAGAACAGCATGCAATGTCAATCAGCTGCCTCTAAGGCAAGTAAGATATTGGCGTGTATTAAAAGAGGCATGGACTCGCAGGACAAGGATGTCATTCTACCGCTGTACAAAGCATTGGTGCATCCTCACTTAGAATATTCTGTTCAGTTCTGGGCCCCAGTTTATAGAAGAGATGTAATGGAGCTAGAGAGAGTAAAAAGACGAGCAACCAAACTTATAATGGGAATGGAGCATATTAGTTATGAGGAGAGGTTAGTAGAATTGAACTTGTTTAATCTTGAGAAAAGATGGCTTCGGGGGGACATGATTAATTTATATAAATATATAAATGGTCCCTAAAAAAAGTATGGGAAAAAATTATTTCAAGTGAAGCCCCCTCAAAAGACAAGGGAACTGTCATGATCATGTACGACAGACCCCCAGCTTCGAGTTCTGGTCGCCGGCCACGGCCGTTGCGACGGAAGCCGTGGTTTTTGACATAATGCTTTGTATTCTTGGTTACCAGTGTGAACTGAGTCTTTCCTTCCCTGTGTGTAATTGATTACTGGCCAACGCCCGTGCCCAGCAATCCTCCAGCACCCTTTTAGTTAACTGTGTTCCTCTTTGATTGACAGCTTTGTTTCCCTATCCAGCTTGGTGTTATTTCCACCTATCACCTCTGCTCTGTGTTCACCAGTTCCCTATTTAAGGATTCCCTTACCTGTCCCCTGTGCCTGTTATATTGGGTCTTTCCTATACCTTTTGCTTGCCTGTCTATTGTTGGATTTTCTGGTTACCTGACTCTGCTTGGCTTCTGACTATTCTGCTCTTCCTGATTTTGTACTGCATTGCCCGACAGTTACCGACTTGGCTCGTCTTACGTTTTTCTCTCTGTCTCCCGATTTGGTACTGCGCTGCCCTCTTGCTGCCAACCTTGCTTGTCTGACGTTCCCTTATTGTGTTTTGTATTTGTTTGTCTGTGTCTTGTGTTCCCACGTATTCAGTGTAGTTTTCAGTCTTCTGGTTGGGACCAGCGTCAGGGGCTCACTCTGTCTGTGTCTTCTCGTGTGTCCCTGACTGGTCCCTTACATTATAACAGGCCCATATTCCCGTCAACTCCCCCGGCGGTTCAACATGAGCACTGTTTTTTGTGGGTTTCACTGACCATCTGGACGATTTTGACGACCAAAATTTTCGGGGGCATGGCGGGGCTTGAATCAAAATTTCGCAGCGGTACGCTATAAGGGCCCCGGGTTTCCCGGGGGACCTGCCCACCCCATCTTTTGCCCCCACCTGCCCTCCCTTTTTTGGAAATTCCCTAAAACCCGCAAAAAATTTTTAAGATGGGGCTACCGGACCCACTTTGAGGGTTTTAACCCTGACAGATTCCGAAACAATTCCGGGAAATTCCTGTCATCATTTTTTTCGCTTCAACTTTTTTTTCCACTGGGGCCCTAAAAGGAGAGTACCCAAATTTTTGGGTTTTTCTCCCCTTTTCAGGGTTCCACCTCGGGGATTGGGCATTGGCAATCCCCCCTAAAGGCCCGGGAGTGGAGATAAAGTGGACAGGTTTTTTTTTAGCTCTGGGCCATTTTTATGATAACCCCAACTGTGGGAAAAGGGGCAAAATTTTCCAGCTGTTATCTATTCAGCAAGGGGCCCGTGGCTCCCCAAAGGGATACTGTTCAGAGTTCCGCCAATGGTTACGTTGACGGGTGGTTTTGCCCAAATCTCAAAAAAAACCCTTTTTCAGCAAAAAGGGTGTTATGGGTGTGTAAAAGGAAAGCTATGGTTTAGGGCCCCCCAACCCTGAGACCCTAAAAGACTTCATGACTTTAGCCGAACCATTGGGCAGAAAAACTAAGGGAGAGGGGCAGGGAAAAGCAAGGGGGGGTTTGGGGTCTTCAAACTCAAGTCAGGCTTTCCTGTAAAAAACCCCTTCTAAATTTTGGAAAAGTTCTTCTTTTTCCCCCTCTTCCCCTCAGTCCCTTTCCCAAGAAAGGGAACCCCCTTTGGGTTTGGGGTTTCATATTGGCTTTCCCCCAGGAGGAGAAAACCGGTTGGAGAACGAATTTTTGCCTTTATTGTGGGAAACCGGAAATTTTCTGAGGAAACCCGCCCGACTAGGCCCAAGGGCACCCCCAGGGAAAACCACCAAAAAGGCCCTGGGGCAAAATTTCCAAAGGGAAAGGGAAACCCGGGTGTACAGGACCTTTCTAACTTAATAAAAAAGTTTGTTTTGGCCCCCTAACCCTTGGTTTCTAGTTCCAAAAGGTTTGCTTGTCGAGCCCATGATTGAATCAGGTGTCAGCTTTGTTTTTTTCGCATGGCTGTTGCTCAAGCCTTTTGGGGGTTGGAACTAAATTCCATTGTGTTTTACCCCCTTTTTTTGTTTTCAAGGGTCGGGTCTACCTTCCCCAACCGGGGAAGAATAAAATATCTAATGAAAAGATAAATTTTGATGTTGGGTGTTCGGCCCTACCGAAAAAGGCTTTTCCTTTTTTGTCATGGAGAAAAATCACTTCGGATATTTTTTCTTGGGTTACCCTGGCTCCCCCCCTTTCCAAAAATTCCCGTGTTGATGGAGGACCACCGAAATTTATCAAAGGGGGGGAAATGAGGTTGGGTTCTATTGAAGGGTAGCGCCCCCCCTTGGTGTTGCTGTAAAATTTATACTTTATGACCTTTCTGGGAAAGTATTTCCCTTTTTTAAAGGCGGCTTTTATGGAAAACGTGGTGGATAAAAGTCTCTGCCCAAAAAGCCGATGTTTGACTATTTGACCTCTTCCGAGGGCGAGTTTAAAAATATTCTGCCCCGGAACGAGAATCTATGTACCGAGAATTTTTAAGGGAAACCCCAAAATATTGGTTTTCTTCCCGGGGGTAGTTGGGCGCCACCCGGTTGGAAAAATTAGATTTTTGGGCCCCCGACTACAGGGCACACCAAGTTTTTTGCTCCTTTCCGAAACAAAACCCCACTTTTGCTTTTGACGATGATTTCCACCCCCCCCGTATTTCCCCCGGTTAAAGGTTGTGAAAAATTAAAAAATTTTAATCCGCCCGGGAAACGGGGGTGGCACCCGGGCTGGGCTAGGGGGGTTTATAAGGGTCTAAAAAATGCCCAACTAAAAAAAAATTTAATAAAAAACATCGACTCAGACCCAAAAAGGGGTCCGTTTTTCGAGTCCCATTAGTAAATTTTTTACTCCCAAGGCTTGGGGAAAGAGGAAAAAATTTTACCCAAACCCCCCTGGGAAACCTTGGGGGGGTCTGGGGGAGGGGTGGGGGGCCCCCCCTATAAAGGGGGGGGTACTGTCATGAATTTTGTTTTTACAGGGGCCCCCCGCTTGGGGGTTTTTGGTCGCCCGGCCACCGGGCCCTTGGACGGGAAGGGGCCCTGGTTTTTTTACCCTAAAGCTTTGTTTTCTTTGGGTTTCCAGTGTGAAAAGTTCTTTCCTTCCTTTTGTGTAATTTATTATGGCCAACGCCCGTGCCAGCAATCCTCCAAACAACCCCCTTTTTTTTTAACTGTGTTCCTCTTTGATTGACAGCTTTTTTTTTCCCTTTTCCCGGGTTGGGGTTTTTCCACCTATCACCTTTTCTGGTTTTGTTTTTACCAGTTCCCTATTTTAAAGGGTTCCCCTTTCCTGTCCCCTTGGGCCTGGGGTTTTATTGGGTCTTTTCCCCATTTCCTTTTGCTTGCCCTTTTCTATTGTTGGATTTTTTGGTTACCTGACTCTCTTGGGTTCCCGGAAAATTTTTGGTCTTCCTGATTTTGTATTTCATTGGGCCCGGGGCATTTTCCGACTTTGGCTCGTTTAAATTTTTCTCTCTGTCTCCCCCTTTGGTACTGCGCTTTCCCCCTTGCTGCCAACCTTGCTTGTTGCGTTCCCCTTTTTGTGTTTTGTATTTGTTTGTCTGTGCTTTTTGTTCCCCGTATTCAGTGTTTGTTTTTTAGTTTCTGGTTTGGGGCCGCCCCTCAGGGCTACTTTTGGGCTGTTTTCTTCTCGGGGTTTTCCCTGCTTGGGGCCCCTTAAAAGGGGAAAATTCCCCCTTTGGAAAGAGAATAAAGGGATTTTAATTTCCAAAAGGGGGAAAGGGATTCTTTACTGTAAGAAATTGGGGGAATCTGTGGAAAAAGCCGCCTGAGGAGCTGGGTTTACCCGGGAAAAGGGAATGTAGAGATTTTTAAAAAAAGGGTTAGATACCTAACCCGGCATGAAAGAATATTAATGCGTATGTAGCCTGTAAAATTCTGGATTGGCTGGTGGAGGCTCTGGGGTCAGGGGAAAAACGGTTCTCTAGGGGGCAGATTGGTTCTTGCCCTTTTGGGTTTTTAAAGGGGAATTAACCCGTGGGGAGGCTGGGCAAAAATGTCCTTGTTCTTCCCATCACCCCATTTTCCCCCCTTGGTTGGAAAAATTTTATGGGACCCCGTGTCTTCCCTTTCAAAATGTTAAAAAAAACTATGTAAAATTTGTAAAACCTTTGTTGGAATTGCCCGGGGGCAGATTTAGGGGCCCCCCCACCTTTTGTCCCATTCGCCTTTCCCCCAGCCAGAGGGAAATTTCTATGTGCTGGGGGGCCTCTGCGGGCCTTTTCACATTGGGGGGACCCCAAAAACTATTTGAGGACAGTGGGCAAACAAAAAGGTGGGGAAGACATCCGCTGCTTCTTGAAGGGGCAGGCAAAATAGGGGATTGGGGGGAAGTGGCCTGGGGGGTTATTTTTGCGAGCGGTTAGGCTCTATACAGTTTTCACGTTGAGGGGGGGGAGGGGGGTGACAGGCAAACAAAATCGATGTAAGTGACCGACTTGGGAGCCCGGTGAAGCAATAAGGGGTTTTGGGAAAAAGGTAAATTTTGGGGCCCTAGTTAAACAAGGCATTAAAAATGCCCGCCAAATAGAAAATTCCCAGCCCACCTTTTATGCCTCCTTGGGTCCCTTTTTCTGCCCGGGGGGGGGGAAAGGGAGCACCCTAGGCGGGGCCTAACCTCGGGGAAAAACCCTTTTTTCCCGGCCCCCGGGAAACCAAAGGGGTTTCATCATTATCATATTTGGGGGGCGAGGCGGCAAGGGTTGCGCGGGTTTTTGGCCCGGGGGGCTCACCCGGGGCAAGTCGGTAGTGTGGGCCAGGAGTCGGCAGGGTGGCGCGGGTAGGGGGGAGCCAAACGGCCAAAATTTAGCACCCATTTGCAGGTCCCAGAAAGTAGGGGCACAGGGCGGACATTGGGGGGTTAAAATCACTACTCGGGGGTTGGGCCAGTTCTTTGAAACCAGGGGGGAGGCGAACAGGCTATATGTAGAATCTGTGGGAAGAAAGTAAAGCTTGACCAGGGACCTAACATTGGCACCACGGCCCTTCGTCAACATGCAATGTGTGGGAGAAACCTGTCTCAGATGTGGTGGTCCATCCTGTCGCAACAGCAGCCCCACCCAGTGGATGCCCCCCATTTTAGGAGTAAGGTTCCCCACCCCCTCTGTAAAGCAACCCCTGTCTTTATATCTTCTCCCGGGTTTTCAATACTCCTGCCCCCCGGCGCTCATGGTGCCAGAGTCTTCCTGAGACATTCCCAAAGCAGCTTTGCTTCTGCCATCCCAAGTGCAGAAGCTGCCCGGCTCCTGCCCAAGTTGGTGGTACTGCTGCCCTCCTTTTAAAGTGTTGGACTTGAATTTAACAGGAAACTTTGTTTTAACTTTACCCCATTTCTACACCACCAAGCCACCCTCCTTGGCTAAACAGAACGAGAAACATAAACAGGGAAAAACGGGGAGAAATCGATGAACAGGGGGAAATCAATGAAAAAGAGAAAGGCCATTAATTATTTCACGGTGTAATTTTGATGTCAGCCAGTGGCAGCCCATGTGGGACACCTGCCATTTGCACAGACCCTTAAAGAAGGCTACATTATGTGTCAGTCGCCAGGGCTAAAAGAATAAAGTCATTCCATGCTTCATATCTTGGAACAGATGCTGCAAAAACTGTCGTTCAGGGGATGAGAGTGGCGACTACATTCACGCCCCCATGAGTGAGGGGGGTGAATAGGGAGGAAGACATTGGGGCCAAGCATTTCTGGCGAAAAAAAAGTGGTTTTTTTTTTTAGGGGACAGGGGAGGAGCGCCGGGGGGATTAGGAAGACCTAAAGAGCCCGACGCACCCTGGTAGTATAAGTGGCGATGGAGGGAGGGGGAGTCATTTTGCAAATGGGCCCGCGTATGCTGTTTTGCCCGGGTAGTGACAGTGAATTGTCACCATCCAGCAGAGGGATGACTTCGCCCCCACCCTTTTTGGGGGCCTCTTTTTCCGGTCTCAAATGGGGGGATTTTTTCACCTGCAAGCGGAGGACAAACTCAAGTACTATAGAGACAAAATCCTATGTAGTCATTGGCCCCTGCCTTTGCGCCCCGCCCCTTTTCTGAGGTCTGACCGGTGGTTTTATCAGGCTCATGTACCACTGCCACAGCTGCTGTGGAGGGATGGGGGGTTACGAGCAGTACCAGCTCCATCAGCAGCAACCTGAGCCTGGAGTTCTTGATGTGCAACTTTCTTCAACTCCTAGTGATTCAGGTACCCACCAGCAGCAGCACTTTGAGCAGACCCTGAACCCTGGATTCTTTTGGCTACCTGCCTCAGCTACTGTTCTGATGCTGCCACCAGCCTGATGCCCGACATCTGCTGCCAGCTGCTCCTTTTTTTTTTTTTTTTAAAAAATGTTTTTTATTGAGAAGAATGTTGGTACAACATTCATAACAAACATCAATATACATAACCAAGTTTTGAGCAAATGTACACAGTCTGTCGTGAACCTGACTAGTCTCTATAAGATCATTCTTCTCAAAGTTTTTGCAATTATAAAAATAAATATAAGCCGAAAATCTAAAAATTTACACCACTTGACCCCTATATATTAATTCTTTGACCCTTTGTCTTGTCGGCCCCCCCCAAAAAAAAAAAAAAAAAAAAAAAACAAGCCAACATAACCATTTTAAACTTCAAAAATTCTGGGAAAATATTCTCAGCGAAAATAGAGACCAAATTTATCACTGCCTCTCACTAATCATTACTATCCTATCGATTCCTCCCCCAAGGGAAGAGAATCCACCCCAAAATTACCTTAGATTTGCTGGCTACCAGAATCTCCCCTTCCCTAAAATTTTCCTTCCTCAAGTCCCCCCATTTTTTCCCCATTTCCAAAAACCCTAAGGTCCACCCCCACCAAATTGGCGCCAAAATACCCTTTTTTGCTGCCAGTAGCGTTATATGTACCACTTTGTTGTTGACCACTTGTGGTTCTGCTCCCTCTCCTACTCCGTTTTTGGAATATAATGAAAAAAATGCCACTCAAGGGACCCTCGGCACCTCTACTTCCCAAACCTCCTTTATACCTTGCAAGATCTGTTCCCAATATTCCTGTAATTTTGGACACTGCCATATACCGTGCAGTAAATGTGCTTTTGTTTTTTTGCATTTTGGGCACTCCTTCAGGAAATTCTCATTAGTTAGGGGAGTCGTAGGCGTACGTTGCCTTATGACCCTAGCCGGAAAACCATCCCCCTCCATGATCATTTACTTAGCCGTTTTTAAACCTTCCCCAATCCTATTCATATCTTATTTTTTGCCTCAGAATCCTCCAATTCTCTCTCCCATGACCCAAAACAAGTTTCCTTAATGTGGACAAATTGGCGATCACGAAGTTGTTTTTAATTACACGACAGAGATTCTAACCTGGCGACTTTTCCCATTAGGGGGGTCAAATTTTGTCCTGGGTCTCTGCCGCTGTAAATTTTTGATGTGCCTCTTACAGTGGACATGCATTGCCCAAACTGAAAAATCTGACTTCCCCAAAGCAAATTTCTCCTTGAACTCAGGCCATGTCAGGGAACCTATTCTCTGTCTAAAGGGAACAGATCCTGTATCTACGGATATTTTTATTCCTCCACTCCTGGAAGAACTTTTTTTCCCCCCTGCGGGAAATGAGGGTAAATCCCATAGCGGGCATATTTGGATAGATGCATGGGTAACGTATACAATTTCCTAATATTTTTCCCAAGTGGCTATGGTATCTTTTAGGACTACACTACGTTTGACTGATGTAGGGAGGTCTTTATAAGCCGTGTGCAAAAGTGCAATCAGTTTCCACAAGCTAGCCAACTGGTGCTCCAATTTCAAGTTCGAAAAATAGGCACTTCCATTTATCCAATCCATTACATGGTGCACCAGGGAAGCCAGATTATATAACCTGATATCAGGGAGATTCAAACCACCATCCGATTTATTTAGAGAGAGTTTTTTGTAAGCTATACTGGATCGTTTTTGTTCCAAAGGAAGGCTACAACCGCTGACCGTGTCTACTGACGTCTTTGTTTTTTTAAACCCAAAATGGTAGATTCGCAAGGGGTAAAACCAAACGGGGAAGCTAATCATTTATAGGTGTGCCCTACCCAAAAAAGGACCAGTGGGTAACTTTCCCCACCTTCCCAATTCTCCCACTATTTTATCTATCAATGGGCCATAATTTAACCTGTACACGGAGGACGCTTCTTTCCCTATCATGATTCCTAGGTATGTTAGATATTGTGGTGCTAACTGGACTACATCTCGAAATTTCTTGTCATACCGACCCTGCCCTAGAGAGAGCAATTGGCTCTTGGAGACATTAATTTTATAGCCACTAAGGGTATCAAAGTGTCCGAATTCTTCAATGAGCTTCTCAAGATGGTCCCTCGGGGAATTCACAAATAGCAGCATATTATCTGCAAAACAACAAAGTTTAACCTCTTCCTCACCTACCCCTTATCCTTTAAAAGCATCAGAAGATAGGAAGCCTAATAAATGGTTCCAAAGCAATATTGAAGAGAAGTGGGGAAAGGGGACAAACCCTGTCGCGTACCTTTTGGAGCTTAATTGGGTCTGAGAAAAATCCCGGGGTATTAACCCTCGCCTGAGGACCATTATAAATGGCTTCTATAAATGCCCTGATATCACCCTGAATATTCATTTTACCCATGACACTGTATAACCAGGTCCATTTGACATTGTCGAATGCCTTTTTGGCATCCACTGCGAATAATGCAGGACAATCATCATCTATTTCTTTCCCAATCAGGCTATCCTGAACTGCTAGCACCGTTCTTAGATTCATGACCCCACATCTTCCCTTGACAAACCCATTTTGGTGTGGCCCTATCAACTTGGGCAATACTGATGCTAATCTATTAGCCATTAGTTTTGAAAAAATTTTTATGTCCAGGTTAATTAAGGATATCGGGCGGTACGAGCCAGGGTAGTCCGGGTCCTTCCCCTCCTTATGAAGGACTTTAATATATGCCATTTTTGAAGATGACATTACACATTTTTTATTAATAATCTCTTTAAATACCGTTATGATCTCATCCCCTATTACCTGTCCTATTGATTTGTAAAACTCCCCGGTCAGACCGTTGGGCCCTGGGGCTTTGTTATTTGGTAGTCCCCTAATTGTAATAAATAGCTCCTCCACCTCTATCGGGGCATTAAGAAAGCTTAAATCTTCCTCTGACAGGGATGGTAACTTAACCCTTTCTAGAAAATTAGAGTGGTCTGTCTCCTGATGCTCTTCCTTATACAAGTTATCATAAAATTCTTTAAACACTTTATTAATTTTGGATCTGATTGTTTTTTACCAGAGTGGTCCTTTACCCCATGTATTATTGACATTTTCCTTTTTCCTTTTGCCAAATTTGCCAACATTTTTCCAGATTTGTTTCCGAACTTGAAAAATGTAGCAGCTTGTTTATCACCATAAATTTTTTTAATTCTTTCGCGCCACACCTCAAACTCCAGTTTAGCTCTTTTCCATTCTGTTTTGTCATCCTCTGCTAAGGAGCCTGTAAACTTAGTCTTACTCTCCCTTAGTCTCTGAGTCATGATCTTGAATTTTTCTTTAGCCTGTTTTTTGGTTCTTGCTGTATAAGCTATTATTTTCCCTCTAAGTACAGCTTTAGCTGTATCCCAAAAAAGGAAAGGGTTGTCCTTATGGCCCTGATTCGTCTCACAGTATTCCTTCCACCAACCAGTCAGTAGTTCTACACATCCTTCTTCTTGAAGGAAAAAGGAAGGCATGCGCCAGATTATGTCCGTTCCCATGGGGTGCATATTTTGAATCTGCAACATTATAGGTGCATGATCTGAGATCACCAAGTCAAGGATGGAAGCTTCCCCTGTTCTACTGGTAACCTTGTCGTTTACAAAAAATAATCTATCCTTGACCAAGAATTTTGGGGATTAGAGTAAAAGGTAAATGCTCTTCCCTCCGGCATAACCTGTGCAAGTACGTGTTCCCTCTGAGAGGCAACCCCATGGCCACAGGGAGCACATCTCCTCCTATCTTCCCTTGGATTCATTACCCCATTGAAATCCCCTGCTACAATAATTTGCGGTTCTGGATCCTGGAGTACTACCAATTCTAAAGACTGAAAAAAGCCCCTGTCCTGCTTCGTCGGCGCATTGACGTTATAGACACTTAGTCTCCCTGATGCAGAATCCAAGGTAACCTGTTGGATCCTCCCCTCTACCACCGTCTGGGATGAAACTATTTTACATTGCGACCGTTTGTTTATAAGAAGTAGAATTCCTGCCTTCTTTTCTTCAGCTGGGGAACCCACCAAATCCCCCACCCACATCTGTGGCATTCTCAAAAAATCCTCCGCTTTCAAGTGGGTCTCCTGAAGAAGCACAACATCTTCATTGAGCTTTTTCAGATGCCTAAGCACCATTCTCCGTTTATGAAGGGAGTTCAGCCCCTTCACATTCCAAGAGATTATTTTCATAAACAACTGATATCTCCCGTTTTAGATGACTGCTTCTTCGTGAGTTTTGGATTACGCCGTACCCTCTCCTCCCCTGGGGGCTGCCTCCATGATCCCTTCCCTGCGACAGTGAATTTGGATGCAAAAATACTCTGTTTTCCCATCTGACTTGAACTAGGGACAACAGGTCCCCCAACCAATACAAACAAACAAGTTGAAAACAAAATTTTTCGATTCTGGACTCCCCTTTTTTCCAGCCTAGTGAACAACGGGGAACTCCCTTCGTGCTTTTGACGGTAGCACGTCACCATTGTTATTAAAAATCACAAAACTTCCACCTCCTGAACCCTCCCCTTTTTTCAGATCGCAAGCACTATCTCATTAACAATTTTCAGAAGACGGTGCATCATATAAACCAGCATTGGAACTAGACAAAAGGATAGCAGTCCCAACCCCTACGGGGTGGTTGACAGAGGTGTTGGCAACACTCTGCCGGATGATGCTCTGAAATTATTGTCCGTCGTTCCATCTCCTTCTGCTTTACTTTTCACTGCATTTGGAGGAGAGCCACTGCTCTGTGGTGATGAGTCCGTGGAGAGTCCGTGGTATGCTGCCGGCGATTTTGTAAGAATTCTCTGGCATCTTCAGGGGATGTAAACGTAGAGAAAGCTCCATTGCTTTTGTAGATCCTGAGATTAGCCGGAAATAAAAGGGCAAACCTAATCTTCCTGTGATAAAGCTCTGTGCATATCCCAGAGAAGGCCTTCCGTCTGCGGACCACCTCTGCCGAAAAGTCCTCAAACAGTAAAATCCTGGATCCCCTGATGAACACTGGAGTTTTACTGCTTTTAAAAGCCCGGAGGATAGCAGTCTTATCCGTGTAATCTAGATATCGAACTATCACCTGCCTTGGTCTTTCTTTGGGGGCTCGTGGAGAAGATGCCTCCCCTCTGTTTTGTGCTCTACGTTCCGGGCCCACTCTGTGAGCCCGTTCCGCTTTACAGGTGTGCTGGATCTGGAGCGCGAGAGGGAGTTCTTTCTCACATATGGAGATCAAGTCTTTGTGTGGAATGGTCTCTGGCAAACCACTATTCGTAGATTGTTTCGTCGTGACCTATTCTCCAGATCATCCACCTTGTTCCAAAGTTGAAGATTTTCATAGCGTAATTCTTTAATTCTGGAATTGTGCATGTCAATATTATCCTCCAATGCTTGGACTCTATCTTCCACTGCATTGATCCTCTGGTCGTGCTGTTTCAACTCATTTTGGAGGTCAGTGAGAAGTTGGCATATTGACGCAGCGACTGTGTTCGCTAAGGTTGCCTGAAGTTCAGGTTTTATGATCTGTGCAACCTCGATAGCTAATTTTTTATAGTCCAGCAGGTGACCCTTCTGTGTTTCCCCCAGTTCATATGTGTCATCATGTGGCGATGGGTTAGCTGACCGGGTTTTGGTTGACTGCGGTGATTGGGATGAAATTGGGAAATTTGGTGGGATGGATGTTTTTTCCCCTCCTTTCGCGGGAAAGGGGCATTTTTATTTGGTTTTGTTTGTTTTCCCCATTATTGGGAAGTATTCTTCCATAAGACAACCTTAAGGTGTGCTTGTACTTTTACTGTTTTTACACCACCCAGCTCTGCCTGGATTACTTGTTACTGAACTGTGAAAATTAATGTAGTAATCAGTGATCGCCAGTAGGTGGTGCTGCAGACTAAGAATTTCGACTGTGAAATCATGTTAACCATATCGCCAGTAGGTGGTTGCAGAAAAGATTTGCCGTCTACAATGCAATTCAAGCAAGACTTTACTTGCAGGGTGACCAGCGATGTCCGCTCTGACTGAGAAGAGGGGAAATGGCTCCCGATTATGGGAGCCTGCAGCAGGGCTTTTTTCTAGGGGGGTTTAGCAGGTAAAGACTCAGAACTTTGATTGAAAGTAACGGGAACTAAACTCAATTTTCCCCTGTGAGACTTTTTTTTGACTGTGAGCCTGCGTCCTTCTAGGAGGGCACCACAAAGTATTCCCCTCACACTCCGGGCACTGTCAGGTTAATGCCTCCCCCGCGCTGCTCCCCCTCCACCTCTGACACCCCTTTTCCCCTCCACAGCTGCCCCCCCCTACCTCCTTAATGTCTGCTCACTGCCACAGTCCCTGCACTCCCCCGCTCCCGATTTCACACGGGGGCCCCCTCTTTATCACAGCCTCCTGTCAGCGCTGTTGTTACGGGCTCTCCCCGGGCCCCCCCTCTTGCTGTTTTTCTCTGCACCACCCCCCGCATTTTATTGCTTGCCGTTCCCCAAAATTTTCGGGCCTTTTGGGAAGTAAGTGACGGGACTCTCCTCCGTTGCTCACATGGGGCTGGCGAGAACCCCGAAGCCCCCAGCTGCTCCTTCTACCAACCACCATCTTTACTAGGACGTATTGCCACCCCCTCCCACTCTTCCTTTGCCATTATATACCCCTTCGATGCTGCTGCCCCCTCAACACTCATTTCCCCCCCCTCCCTGCTGCCAATTGAGCACTCCTCATTAAAACCATCTTGGTTTTCTAATGCTTTTTTCCACCCTCCCACCACCCTGATTTTTCCCACATTTTTGGTTTTTTTCCCCCTTCTTTTTCTGTCAAAAAAGGAAGAAAAGGACAAACACAACCGATTTGTTTTTGGAGAAGCCGTAAGCTAGTTACATGGTCCATGGTGTTTGCATCGGGTTTGTCAGATAGAAGGAACCCAAAAACAGGAGGGGGATACAAAACCACAGAAAACATGCAAATATTACTTTAAATTATTTTTGGGTTAAAACTCCTGTTTTTTTTTGGCTTTAGCAATGAGGATTAGCCAACTGAAAGGGGACACTGAAAGATCAAACAAAGGCAAAATGTTTGGGCGGAAATGCAAATTACTGGACACCCTCTCCACTTTTTTTTTTGGGGGGGGGGCTCACTTTATCAGCATTTAACAAATCACCACAATAAATGAAAAAAATAATGTTTGCCAAAATACATTACCCAAACTATTTGAGATGTATGTAGGGCTGAAATCACAAACACTGATTTGACAAGAATTCTCCACAAAAAGGGCATAAATTAACTCTTGCCACAGATTAAAATTCCCCCACCGATCGAAGTTGATGGATTTTCGGGCATTATGTGGCAGAAATACGCACACCAACAAAAAAAGAGAGAAATTAACCCTTTGGGAAATTTTAAAATTCCCTACAAAATGAACAGATAAAATTTAAATCTATATATTGGGGGAAAAAACACACTATTTGACCCCAAAAGGGCCCAAAACACTTGAGAGAATTCCCAAAATCTGAAATTCCCTAATAATACAACAAGTAAAATTTTAACGTGTAATGGGGAAAAAACACACTGTATTTGACTCCAATAAAGAGAAAAACATGATTGATTTTGGATTCCCAGAATCTAAATTCCCTAATAAAGCACGGGTAAAAATAAATGATGGCAGACAAAAACACTCTGTTTTTTGACTCCCAATACAAAACTAACGGGATTATGGATTCCTTGAATCGAAATTCCCAATAATACAACGGTGAAATTAAATTATAGGGGGCAAAAATTTACACCCCCCCCCGGGGAGAAGCCCCCCCACAAACTATATAAAATGATAACGCGGGGGGGCTTTAAAATTGCAACTGAGCCCAGTCTCTATAAAACACTTTTTTCAGTGACTTGTATAGGGCAAGGATCCAGAACGCTGGGTGACAAGTAACAGCTTCTAGTGGTCTTTTTCTCCTTTCCAAACGCTGATAAAGCAATGTCTTTAAATGAATCTTTGTACACAGCCGCAGGGGAAAACCCGTAAGCCAAAGACCAACGAAGGATTGGAAACGCGGGTCCGTCCTTACTTTTAAATGCTGTGACGTCACAGAAGCCCGCCAGTCTCTATTTTGGGTTCAATTTTCTGCACGCATTGGGGGGCCCCTTTCTTCCTCCCAGAGTTTTTTCTTTCCCCCTGTAACCCATGTGCTTCGGCCATTTTAGCAATTAAAAAAAGCGCTTCGTTCCCCCAAATCACCCTAATCTTCGGGTTTTTTGCAAACCGAAGTTTTTCCCGAAATTCTAAACAAAACCACTTTTTAAATCGATTCGCCCATCTCTAGCTGCAAAGTGCTTTTTGTTCAAAGCAGGGTGCAACGTCCCCGAAATGTGAACTTCCTCAGCAACGTCAAACCCGGGGACTTGGGAAAATTTCTTCACAAATCAGTTTTAACGTTTTGCCACCAAGGGATTGCAAAGTCTACCGACCAAAAGGCGGGAAGGAGATTTCTACCCTTGTCACACACCCCCTTGCCCCGGCGCCAGGGTTTTTTTAGCACCACCACGGTTGGTCTCAGTCCAGTGCCGTCCCCACTCTTGACCTGTTGTTGACGGTCTCCAAACAGATTAATTTTAGAATGGCCCGGTTTTTCTTGGGCCCTGATTTGTTGAGCGTTGCGTTGGCTATCAGATCGACGATACGATGTCGGCTGCTATCGAAAAGGTTTTTTTATAGTGAGCATCGATTAAGCCGATTACCATTAAAGTCTATTATTACACCCAAAAAAGGCTGGGGAACTGAAATTAACCCACAACAGCAAATGGTACTTCTCATCTTAGGCAACACACTAGGGATAAAAATTTTAAAGAAAAAAAGTCACAGACCTTCACTATCCCGCTTGTACCACAGCATGACCCTTAAACCGCATCACCCCAAATTAAAAAATTTTCCAGAAGCAGTATATTTGAACCATCTGTTACTTAAACTGACATTGAATCCCTGTCCTGGGAAAGAGCATGAGCCCCAAAACCCGCATGACCCCCAGATTTAAAATTGCCGTAATAAGGATTCTGTCTACCACCATTTTATTTTAACTGGACATATATCCGGCCCTGTCCGGCCACAGTATGACCTTAAACCCGTCTACCCCCAATTACAAAGGGCCGAAAAAGGGGTCCCCAACCACCATTTTAGTTAAACTGGACTTGACTAGAACTGTCCCCACAGCATGACCCGGGCCGGAGTTACAGTGGGTGCGGTGGAGCCCGGCTGGGCCCGTCATCTATTAACCGCGGTTAAAAATCCCTGGGACGCAGCAAAAAAAATGGTCGTTGAAGCGAGTGGGGAAAGCGGAAGTGTGAGAACTCCACCTTTCCCTCAGTTACGCAACCAAACCCCCCCCTAATGCGGACCAAATTTGACTTCTTTTTAAATACTGGGGGTTACGCCCGTTACACCCAATCCCTTTTTTTGGGGCATTTTTTTTCTCTTTTTACCAACTGCTGGGGAAAAATTTTCTCTGTACTTTTTTCTCTGTCCGTGCTCCATACTCCATTCCTCTGAAAAACCCTACATCTGGTCAATTTTCCGTCCCCCCCTTGTAAAATTTCAGGGGATTTTTTTTACCCTATTTTGAAACTGCAATTTTTTTTGTATTTTAAATTTCAAAAAAACCTTTTTTAAAAATAGGATAAAACCCCACCATTTTTCTTTTGTTTTTTTTTTTTTCATTGTATTAAAGGGGTTTTGTCTCAATACGGGGTTTGATAGCTATTTTTAAAATCTTGAAAAAAACAAGTCATTTTGCAATATTTCCATTAACAGGTCCTACCTATTCCTGTTTCTGACAGCACCATCACCCCTTGAGCCACTCTTGACAATTGTGAAAAACCCAAAAGTCTGTTTGAAACAAAATTTTTTAGAATTTTGGGCCTGTGTTAGCTCATGTCACACAAAACCCCAAAAATTCAAAGCATGACCCTTTTGGGCCCCTTTGGGGCAATTGTGAAAACAAATTTTGTTAGAAACAAATTTTTTTTGAAAAGGGGCCTGTAGTATAGCTGCTGTACAGCAAAATGCCCCCAAAAATTCAAAACATGCCCCGAGCCAAATTTTGACAATTGTGAAAAACAAATGCTATTAAAACAAAATTTTTAAGAATAGGGCCTGTAGTATTGCTGCATTTTAAAGCAAAATGCCCCCAAAAATTTAAAAACATGACCCTTGACCACTTTGGGGGAAATTGTGAAGAACAAATGTCCCGTTAGAAACAACATTTTTTTTTTAAAAGGACCTGAAGTATTGCTGCATTTCAAAGTAGCATGACCCAAAAAATTATAAAAAGAATTTCAGCCACTGTTAAAAAATTGGAGGGGGAAATGGGACTTAGAAGCCACATTTCTGTTCCAAAGGCCATATTATGCTGTATCCACCTACATCCCCAAAAAATTAAATTTGACTTCTCACCACTTTTTAAAAATTTGGGTGAGGGAGAAATGCCACTTAAAAGCCAAGGGAGGGGGGGGGGGGGGGGGGGGTTAAAGGGGCAAATTAAAAGTGTATTTTTCCAGCAATTTTGATTTAAAAATTTTTTTTTTTTTTGGGAAAATTTTTTTTTTTTTTTTTTTTTTAAATGTGGTAAATGGAAATAGGGTTATGAAATTTTTTTTTTTAAGTTTTTTGTTTAGGAATTTTAAAAGAAAAAAAGAGAATAAATATTTTTGTGTTTTTTTTAAAAAAATTTTGGGAATTTTTTGTTTTGAAAAGGTTTGTGGTAAACGGCAACAATGGGGCCTCGCAATTGGGGGGCCACAACTCATCAAGACCCATCCCTGATTCATTTTTATGAAATCAAACGATCCACTTTTATTGGGGAAACCCCGGATGCGTTTGTCTGTAATACTCCTCCCTGTGCTGAAGGCCCCGTCAATATGACGCGGGCTCTGGGCGGACAAACCCTATGGCTGAGGCCCAGCTGGGGCCATTCTCCATTTTGGATCCCCAAAGTCTATTGGGTCCCGGAACACATGCAAAAACATCGTGTTGAGACGCAGATATCGTGCCCCATGATTTTAAAAGCTGATCTCTGTGTGTTGGATGTTGCCCTGCTTGCATGCGTTGGTGAGTTGGAAAACAAAGATTGCCAGGGTCCCCCATTAGGCTTCCGCCCCCTTGCCTGCTGCCCCCCGCTACCCTATTTTTCACTCTTTACTGTTTCAACTCCTATTTTTTCCACCGTGAATTTGGGGAACGGAACGACGAAAACAGATGCTCCATTGATCAACCCAAAAGGCCCCATTTCCTGTTTTTTAATCTCTTTTGGTGGGTGGAAGGAAAGTGCTGAGTTTTTTTTGTACCAGGATCCAGGAGGGTGGCCCCAGTAACTTTTTTCATTTTGATGGCCTTAATGCGGGGATCATGTTGCAGGAAAGGGGAATCCAAACCCAGTGGAGGGAGCCTTGATTTCCCAAGCTCTTGGGGCAGGGGCACTCCTATCTTCCTCATTTCTTTTCGCCAAATTCGGCCCAATCTTTCCAAGCAGGGCTCGGTCCGTGCTTTGGAAACCTCCTCCTCCCCGTCCTCCGCAAATTCAACAAGCCTGCTTGCCCAATATGCACCCGGGAACGGGGGGAAAGCCTGACCCCAAACCCTGCCTTGAAGACCGGTTTTGGCGAGGCCTTTGGGGATTTACCGGGGGAAAGATCCCCCCCATCTGTGTCCGGCTTCGCCTGGCGGACCTGTGTTTTGGTGTAAAATTTTCCGAACAAGATCAACCCCTGCCTTGAAAATTTTTTGCACTGGGGCCGGGGGGGCTTTTTCAAAAAATTTGGGCCCTTTGGGAGGGGGACGGGCGCGGCAAACCCCTTTTTCCACCCGGGTTCCCCAAAAGCGGGGAGCTTTTTGGGAGGGTGGGAAATTTTTTACGCTTGGGTTGCCCCGTTCCCAATGCTGGGAGGGAGGGGGAACCCGCGGGGGTTGGCCGGGGGGGGAAAAAGGGGAGACGGGGAGTGAAAATTTGGGGGTTGGGGGGGGGGGGGCGGGGTTCTTTTGGGCCCCTTTTTTGGCCCAAATGTTCCCCCCATTTCAATCATGCATTCGCTGCATTGACTAGACATTTGGGGGGGTTAACCCTTAAGGGTTTTTTGCCTTACTTATGCGTTTACGGCAAAAGGCGGCATATGACATCGTGGGGGAATCAGAGGGTTGGGCAAAGAAGGCCCGGCTTAGAGGTCCGGCCTTTTTGACGGCGATAAACGAGGGCGGGGTTTTCCTGACCGTGGGTGGCGGAATCAAATTTTACGGACTTCTGCGACCGCCCTCTCCCTTTTTGAGGCGGGACCCGTACTGACACTACCCCATCGTCTTCCTCCTCGTCCAGTGATGAAGCGCTCGCAAGCAAATTCTGCTGAAAAGACCACCATGGATCCGCAATGTCGTCATCATCATCATCAACACAGGTGACTTGGTCGTCCTGACTTTCTGCATCCAGAAGCTGCGGGCTACAAGCAAGGGGCACTGCAAGGCGTTGCCGACCGCCCGGGATTTTTGCCGATTGACCGGCTTCCTTCACCTCCTCTGATGGCATCAGTAACTGGGCGTCAGAGCAGACTAAATCATCCTCTTGATCTTTTAACATGCCTTCTGACCCCAACCGCATTTTGTCATCAAAGAGGTCCGCAGACAATGGATTATCCACAGTGGTGGGTACACGAGTTGACATTTGGGCTGCTTCATGTTGGACGGATGCTGATGATGACATTTGTGGCCGTGACTGCGAGGACGAGGAGGTAAGACTGCTAGATGCAGGTTGCATTAACCACTGAAGGACAGATTGGCGACGATGTTCGTTACTTAGATTCACAGGGCCCTGACCCAGCGATGACAGGCCTGACGGTCCTGCAACTGACGATCCGCTGGCATGCGTGTTGTCGCCAGCACTGGAAGGAGCACCTTCTCTCGTACCTCTACCTCCATGTGCTACCCCCCTCTTGCTCGCTTACCACCTGCATTTCGCTCCATGTTCAGAAATATAAAAATTTGAGAAGGTATGGAATAGTTTTGGAAAGTCTCTTATTAAAAGACGGCAAATCACAGCTATTCTCAAATCCCTCTAATCAAAACAAAATTGCTGGATTCAAATTTAACTGCAAGGTGTCTATCAACAAATCTGGACTGGGCAAAAGTCCAAAAAACACGTATCTGTTATGTTTTGGTATAATAAACGGTATTTTTTGCACCTTTCAATTCACCTGTGGTGAATATAGAATTGCTGTTTTAAGATTTACGTGGATGCTGCGTCAATGAACAATGCTGGGTGTGCAAAAGTCAAAAAACACGTAACTGTTATGTTTTCGTATGATACACGGTATTTTTGCACCTTTCAATTCACCTGTGGTGAATATAGAATTGCTGTTTTAAGATTTACGTGGATGCTGCGTCAATGAACAAACCTGGGTGTGCAAAAGTCAAAAAACAAGAAACTTTAATGTTTTCGTATGATACGCGGTATTTTTTGCACCTTTCAATTCACCTGCGGTGAATATAGAATTGCTGTTCCAACTATCACGTGGATGCTGCGTCAATGAACAATGCTGGGTGTGCAAAAGTCAAAAAAAAAATTTCAACTGTTATGTTTCGTATGATACACGGTATTTTTGGCAACAAACAAAAACCTGTGCTGACTACAAGATTGCGGGGGATTGTAATTTAACTGCAAGGGATATATCAACAGTCCCAGGGGTCAGGGGTAAAATTAAAATGAACACATATCTGAAATGTATACTGATAATAAAAGCTGAGTTTTGCACCTACAAAGAGACCTGCAGTTACTAGAAATGATGTGTATCCAATATAAGTTTCAGGCTGCCCAATATCCAGGAAATATTTCAATAGCAAACTGTTAATAATAAAGATATTCCCTACAATGTCTACACTAAGTCTTTGGTGAACTCTTATCCAGTGTTCTTTTAGATAGAGCTTGTCTGTGTTCGCCCGCGGGCCCCCTCTTGCTCCCCCGCCGTGAATTTACAGCGGTAGATGCTGCTTTAAAATTCTCTAGCTAACTACATAAAAATCTTCAAATCTCTAATCTAACTAAATTGAAGGATCACAGCTAATAGTAGAGGTTTCTCTGTGCAGAAATAGACTAATTTCGCTGAGCTGTTTGGCCACAGGCAGAGCGCAGGTTCTATCCCTATGAGACGCTGAGAGACACTGAGGCTGAAACAGGAAACGCTGTTCTATGTAAAACGAGGTCATGTGATTTTTCCAGCCCATCACAACCATACACATCCCAGTCATGACGTCGCACACACATCTCACCCTGCTCTATTCTGTAATCTGATTTGCTGGTCGCCAAAATTACAGGAAGCGCCGAAAAAGGCGCGATCTTAATAGATGATGCTCAGATTTAACCTTAATTATCGCATGATCTGGAAATTTCGATCACCATAAAAACCTTGCCGATTTCAACTTTGTCGATAAAAATCGCTCAACACTACACGTGATGTCACCCGTGGAGGTTGGGGATCTGGACTATGCACCATCCCTGCAGTGTGGAAGAGTGTCGCCCGAGACCCATCACCAGAGGCACTATCATCCACCAAACTCACCCAGTAAGCAATCAGTGAGATGTAATGCCTTTGACCGTGCTTACTAGTCCATGTGTCTGTAGTGAGATAGACTTTGGTGGACATAGATGAAGCCAATGCACTGGAGATCTTTTCTGCAATGTGGCGGACCAGGGCAGGGATAGCTTTTCAGGTAAAGAAATCCTTTCTCGGCATCTGATATTGGGGGCATGCCAGGGCCAAGACGAGGCGGAACCCATCTGTGTCCATCAGGTGAAAAGGCAACAATTCCTAGGCCAAGAGCCTGGCAATGCCAACATTTAGGATTTTGGCTTTGGATGTTTGGGGTGAAAGTGTTTTTCTTCTCCCACATCTGGCTGCCAGACTGGCTGCTGTATGGTGTGCGAGTCACACTGGTAGAAGGGGAAGGTGAAAGTTGTGTTGCAGGTGGCGGGAATCGGCTGACAGTGTCCGGGACTGGTGCTTGCTCATGCTGATCCAGATCATCGGCAGCAGAGGACCACTTGGGCTTGGAAGTGGCGGAGGAGGCAGAAGAGGTCACAATGGTTGGAAGCCCAGGACCTGTGTGGCCTTTTTTCTCCAAGTGACTCTTTCACAGCAATTCATGCGTTCCATGCATGTGCCTGTTCATGCTCGTGGTGCTTAAACGCTTTATATTCTTTCCTCTATTGACATGATAATATCAAATCCGGCATACTGTCAGCGGACTTGTGCGACCGCCCTCTCCCTTTCTGAGGCCGGACCCGCAGTGACACTACCCCCTCCTCCTCCTCCACTGATGATGCGATTGCCGCTGCTGAAAAGACCACGTTGGATCCGCAATGCGTCATCATCATCATAAAGCTGCGGGATAGAAGCCACAGACACTGCAAGGCACCGATGTCCGCTCGATATTCCTGCCAATGGACCAGCTTCATTCACCTCCTCTGAGGGCATCAGCGATTGGGTGTCACAGCAGACAAAATCATACTCTTTGGCCTCTTGATCTTTTGAAATGCCCTCTGACGCCTACCGCATTGTGTCATCAAAGAGGTCTTCAGAATATGGATTATCTACAGTGGTCTGTATACCACTGTGACATTTGGCCCGTGGTTGCTTCAGGTTGGACTGATGATGATGATGATGACGATGACATTTGTGGCTGTGACTGAGAGGACGAAGAGGTAAAACCGCTTGATGTAGGTTGTGTTAACCACTGAAGATCAGATTGGCGACTGTTCAGTAATGAGACTCACAGGGAACCGACCCAGCGAGGACGGGCCTGATTGATGGTCCTGCATTTATGTGCTCGCTTGTGTGTTGTCCGGAGCATTGGAAGTAGTGCCTTGTCTTGTACCTCTAGCTCCACCTCCTACGCCCTTCCTTGCTCACTTGCCACCACAAGTTTGCTCCATGTTCAAAAAGATAAATATTAAAAAGGTAAAGATTTGTTCGTAGTCTCTTATTGAAGAACTCCACTCTAAATACTGCAAAACAGAACTTTTCTTGAATCCCAAAAATTTGCAAACGCTGTCTTCTGCAGTAGCTGTACCCCCAAAACTGGAAAAATGCACTTTTAGGTATTCAATCCAATTTGCAGCAAGCAACCAGAATTTAAAAGTGACTTCTTTCTATAGCAATTTCTGTGTTTTTTTTTCGAATAGCTGGACCCCCCCCTTTTTTTGGGCACTCAAAATAAAGAGGGGAAAGAGCACCCAGCAATACAGAACCCCTTAATTGCTTGATGTTTCCCCCAACTTGCTGCCTTCCCCCCAACTAATCTAACTGCAGTTTTTTCCCGTGTAAAATCACTGAGAAATGGGTGCCTGCCTACAGCAAGAAGAAGAAAGAAGGGAAAAGGGAAAGTTTGTTCAGTCAGAGAGTAAATTTTAAAATGATGTTCAACGGGAAATATTGAAAACATATAACAGAGTCATTAATTTTAGCACCCAATGAGATCTGTCAATGAGGGGTGATTTTTTTTACAGTCCTCTGTGCTGCACTGTTATGGTGCCAAAGCTGCAGGAAGCACTAAAAATGGTGCGCAACACATCCCTCAAACGCAAAGTTTTTATGAAAAACCCCATAAAAAGCTTGATTTAGTTCCCTTTCTAAAAAAATTGAAAAATTTTGACTCAAACATAATTTTCTCGAAAGGTCCTCAACACTATCAAATACAGTACAGGGCCCGGGGAGTTTTGTTTTCCCCCTTTCTACTACTATGAAAAAATGTTTAAAACAATACAAAATTGAAATTGCCCCAATGAAAATATACCCTTTTTTTGCATAAACGATACCCCTCCACTAAATTTTTATAACATCGCTTGAAAAGTTCTAATAAAAGGGGAAAGGAAAGTACCCACATTTTTGGAAAATGTCCTTGTTCTTTTGGAATTTTTTAAAAACAATTTAAAATTTTGGACACCGCACAAACAAAGGAGGGAGATTTCAGGGCTGGGCTGTGCCGGTCTGGGATCTGCAGGCTGCAGGGGCTGAGCACGATCCCCCATACACATGCGCTACAGCTCGTGAGTGAGGGGGGGCCCAGCCCACTCCTGCAGGGGGATTTTTCACCAGCCAATGGGGGGCCCCCGGAGGCCGCTCCAATCACTGCGGGGCGTATCCGGAAACCATTTAAACTCCCTGAAGGGGCAGTGCGCCCTGTGTATTCCTGGCTACCTCGGTTACTTTTTGGTTTATTGTGTTTTGCTTATCTGTTACCTGCCTGGCTTGTTCCCCGCCCCCGTTTCCCGTTTTTTGTCTTCGCTTCTTTTGGCTTTTGACCTCGCTTGTTTACGTTTACCCTTGGTTCGTTTTTTGGGGCTTTGGGGTTCCATTTAAATTTTTCCCCGACTGTTGGACTATTTTTCCTTCTGACTCCCTGCACTTTAGCAGGCAGGACGTCGCCCAGTTCCCTTTTCTGCCACCTGGGGCAACGTCAAGTAGGCAGGGACATGGACTGGTTCCAGTTAGGGCTCACGCCCCCTCCCTTGATAACATTATCACGGGCCAAACCGCTACTGCTCACCACACTAGGGGACCCCATGACAGCTCTGGTAGGCAGAAGCGGGGGCTTACCCAGCTAGTCCAGGATCGGCGCTAAGGGTAGAACAACGGGAGGCACCCCAGTAGAGGGTCCCTGCTACTTCCCCTCCGTAAAACCCCCTATCCCAGTTTCCTGAAGGTTCGGGGTAACAGGAAGGCCTTTGTGGCATTTAAGGGGGTTGTGTCTGTATTTTGGGCCCCCCCCCCCTTTTACCTCGGGGGAATAGGAATAAAGGGGGGGAATTGTTTGTCCTTACTAGGGGGCCCCCCGCAGGAGTGGCATTTTCGTTACCAAATGACTCCCTGAACTGTCTTCGTGGACGGGTTTTTTGGGGCCGCTTTAGGGGTACTCTTTAAAATCCCCCAGTAGGGAAGCTGGGGCCCGAGGCTGCGACCACCTTGGGGAGGGTGAAAAAAGTGGGGGTTTTTGCTAAATTTTTCGTGCTGGTGCTTCCCGTCTGGGGAACAGCGCTCTCAAAAAGGCCATTTGATTAGGTTGCTGACCATGTCAAGGATTTATTGGTGGCTTACCCTACCCCCTGGTACTTTGAGAGGCCAGGGCCCGGGGCCGTTCGTCGACAACGTTTAGGGAGACGGCGGGAAAAAGGTTCCCCCCCCCGGGGGTCCCACCAGGGGTCCCCCCTAAACCCATTGTTTCCGATTTTAAAAACCCAGGGGACCCATGCAAGGGGGGGCTTTTTCTGTCATTGCGGGGTAGTACCGTAGGAACTCTCGCATCCAGGGTTGTGGTTCTACTGTGCAGAAGATGGACACGAATTGGGGGAAAGCTCCAAACGGAAGACCAGTCGGAAAAAACTCCAAAGCCTAGGTGGTCGCAGGAGATCATAGGCGAGCAGGGATTTCCTATTGTATCTAATAAGTTGCTTTGCACCAGTTAAATTTCATACTTGTTCCCCGTCCGGTTCGGGGGTGGTTTGTGGGTTCTGGATCAGCTTCTAATTTTGTGATGCGTCTTTCGCCAACGTCGGGGCCACTTGTAGACCCCCTATCTGACCGCTGAGGGTAGTGGCTATTGACTCCCCCACTCTCGGGCGAATAGAAAATATTTTACCCCGAGTGGAGTGGTGGTCGGATCCTCAATTTAAAAGTGTATTTTATTCGTAATTGGGGGGGCTGCCCCCTATGTGGTTTTGGGGTGCCCTGGCTTCAGAAACAAAAAAATCCAGTGTTTGACGGAATTCAGGGAAATTGTCAGGGGGGGACAGCGGTGTGTTGACAATTCTCCTTTTCCTGCGGGCAATATGATGTCAGGCTAATGTTCTATCTGGAAGCAGCGTCCAGCGTGAGGGGTATGCGGGTCTTTTTGAAGTTTTGCGCGCGGGCTAAGGTTCCCAGAACTGTCCCCCTGGGGACTATGCCCCCACCTGTACCCGAAGTCCATATTGGTTCAGGAGATGGCTAACCGGGGGGCTTTTCAGCTGAAATGACCCTCTTCTCTTGTAACATAACGTGTCCCTCGTGCACTTGTAGGGGGTGTATTTAGCCCGTGACTCCGACCCCCTAGGCCCCCTTCTCCATTTGCATAGAGGGGGGTTAAAAAATGAAGTCCCCCGTAGTTTAGATTGCTAAGGCCCAAAGGCATGCAGTACCTGTCCATTGGAAGGGTTGATCCGAGGGGAGATCGGGTTCCGGGGAAACCTATCCATGCTGATCGCATGGTAAGGGAACCATGATTTTCACCCAGAAAACCCAGACCGGGGAGGGTCCGTTTCCCTCCTGAAAGGGGGGACTGTCAGGGGTGGGGGCTCGGGTCTAGGGAACTGCAGGTGCGCAGCATCACGACCCCCCCCCTGAACACCCTTGTGACAGCTCTGTGGTGAGGGGGCCAGCCACTCCTGAAGGGGGCGAGTTCACGCGCAAAGGGAAACCCAGGGCCCCTCCAACCCCTGCAGGGGGGGGTATCCGGGGAAACCCTTTAAACTCCCCGGGGCTGGGTTCTGGCCCGTGAATTCCGGCCACCTCGTGTACTTGGGTTTGGTTTACTGTTTTTGCTTATCGGGGTACCCCACCTCGGCTTGTTTCCCGGGGCCCCGGGGTTTTTCTCCTATTTTGTGCTTCCTTTTCCGTTTGGCTTTTGACCTCGGCTTGTTTACGTTTATTCCTTGGTTCTGATTTGTGGCTTTGGCGTTCCTATTTGATATTTACCCAGACTGTCTGACTATTCTTCCTTCTGACGGCCCCTGCACTTTAGCAGCGCAGGGACTGTTGCCCAGTTGCCGTCTGCCACCTAGGGCAGCACGTCAAGTAGGCAGGGAAAGTGGGCTGGGTTCCAGTCAGGGCTCACTGCACCTCCCTTGACGTGACAGAGATATTTTAGTCTCCGACATCAGATTGTCACAACCAACGTGGTTAATTGGATGACTCTTGCTGCAAAGACACATTACATTCCGAACACCTGGACATCCACGCAGATTGGAAAATGAAAAGACCCCCAGCTGCAGCAGATAAGGTAAATTTATGCCTTACTTTTCGCTTCCACATGCGTGATGGTTCCAAGTTGGGATGAGATGTTTCTGATAAAGAGGTTCATTAATCATTAATTATATTAGGAGAGCAGCAGATCTCCTTTGGCATAAGAACCTCGGGAAAATGCTTTTTTGTACTGGTGATGTGCTGAACAACTGAACTGAACAGAATTGAACAAGAAAAAAAAGCAGTTTTCTTGTGATGTGAGTTAGTGCTAGTGCAAGGTGAAAAGTGACCCCGAGTGGTTTTACAGTGAAGTTTGTATAAGAAAGTGAATGAGACCCCTAGTGGTTGTATAGTGGTGGTTAAAGAGAAAGTGAATAGAGAGAGCCCCTAGTGGTGAATTGGTGAACTGCAGTTTTTGTGAAGAGCTGATTTTGTGGTAATGTAAAGGTAATCCTATTGTTGTTATATCGTTGATCTCACACCCTGACGAGGGTGTATGGAGAACCCGTGGGCCTTACAAGGACAAGACGTGCTAAATCAAGAGGGCAGGGAGTGCAGTTTGGTTTATGGCATTAATTTTAAGAAAAAAGTAGAGAAAAAGGAAAAAAAGCACAGAATTGACATTCTTGCAGTCCAAAAATTGAGGAAAATGGGAAATTTACATTACAAATCAGTGACACAAGAGAAAGGGACTCAGAGGTTGACGGCATCACAGGTTGTAGTGATGAGTGAAGCCAAAACAGGTGTTCAAAGAGTTAGAAGATTACGGAGAAGGATAAACATGTTCCGGAAGGTAGATTAGATGAAGAGTTGTGGAGGAAGGTTCTAGAAGAGAAGAGAAGTTGGTTGGAAGAAAATGAGTTGTTCATTCAAGCACAAAAATGGTAACAGTGTGGAAACTTGTAACTACTGGAGATTTGTGGGAAGAGTTTCATGAAGGAAAATATATTTATAACATGGTAGAGAAACCAATGACACAAGCTCAGACACATCCAGACACAGATGAAACAACAGCTCAAGCACAAGGGCTACCTCCTTCTGTGCCAGTTAATATATGCCGCCATCAAGACCAAGAGCCATCAGTTCCCATCACAGACACTCCTGTTCCTGAATCAACCAGTTCAAACACTGTCACATAAACCAGAGGACACATATAACACAAAAAGTAAGGGACGGTGCCTGAGAGGGGATGGATCTGAATACATTCAAAGATACCTGCACTAATTGACAGCTACAGGTGTAGATATTTAGGAAGAAAGTTAGACACGAGCCGTGTTATTCTGTCATGTGCAGTAGAACCACTGACCTTTAGCTATCCCAGAATCATTGTGTCATGCAGCTAAGCAGAGCTTAGAACAATCAGAATAATTAGAGGTGTGTTTTTAGTACTGACCAGTAAAGATACTTATTAATGAGGTGATTGTTGAGAAAGGGAAACATCTCTTCTTGAGGAGAGCACCAGTTAAGGTGTGTAGAGTTGAGATTGCCTTTTTGCCCTCTACTAAGCATCTGCATATCCCAGGGCATTATGGGAAAGGAGCGCCCTCTATTGGATGTAACAAATCCTCAATTTGCTTCTGATTCACTGAATCTTTAAGAAGCAAAAGGAATATTAGCCAAGCCAGTATCACCCATCCACATTCAATGATTTCGGGGTTTTTTGCCCCTCATCAGTGTAGAGCAGAGCGATACTGGCTTGGCTGGGTGTGAAGCAATGAATGACTGAGAAAGGCGAACATCTCTCCTTGAGGAGAGCACCTGTTAAGGTGTGTAGAGTTGAGATTGCCTTCTGCCCTTTACTAAGCATGAGCATCCCCGCTCCTTTCCCATAATGCCTTGTGATAGGCAGATGCTTAGTAGAGGGCCAAAAGGCAATCTCAACGCTACACACCTTAACAAGTGCTCTCTTCAAGGAGAGATGTTCCCCTTTCTCAGTCACTCATTGCCTCCCACCCAGCCAAGCCAGTATCGCTCTGCTCTACACTGATGAAGGGCAAAAATCCCAAAATGGCTGTATGTGTATGGGTGATACTGTCTTGGCTAATATTCCTTTTGCTTCTTAAAGATTTGGTGAATCAGAAGCAAATTGAGGATTTGTTACATCCAATAGAGGGCACATGACCTTCCCAGCTCCTTTCCCATAATGCCTTGTGATATGAGTTGATTGTTATAACACATGAATAATAATAAGAGGTGTTGCTAAGTTATGATTATACTGTATTGTCCAATAACAATGTATCTGTTTTGCATAAACCACTGAAAGTTTATAAAACTGCTTGCCTCACTTCTAATACAGGAGAAAGGATGTACCCACATTTTGGAAAATGTCTCTTGTTCTTTCCACATTGTATGTACAAACAAATGTATAATTTGGACACCGCACAAACAAAGCTGGGTGATATTGTAGTCTCCCATAAGAATCCAATGCTAAAAAACTATGGAAAATATGTGCGCCCAAAATGCACAATACACCCCTACATGAGATCCATGAGGGGTGATGAATCCAAAATGGGGCGACTTCTGGAAGGTTTCTCCTGTTCTGCTACTTTGGGGGCTTTGCAAATGCGACATGGCCCCACCAAAATCTGTGTTCCAAAAGCCAAATACTGCACCCTCCCTTATACGCCCTGCCATGCACCCAAACAGCAGTTTGCACCCACATGCAGGGTATTGCCAAACTTGGAGGAAATTGCGTAACACAATTTGGGATGCTTTTTACCAGGATTATTTCAAAAAATTAAACATTTTCAGCTAAAATTGCAGATTGTTGGAAAAAATATTATTTTGATTTTCACAGCCTAGTACTAAAAAAATTTGTGAAACACCTGTGGGGTTGATATACTTACTACAGCCCTGGATATATTCCTTAAAAGGTGTAGTTTCCAGTATGGGGTGTTTTAGAGGTGTTTATTAAGTTTTAGCACCTTATGGTGTCCACAAACCTGGAATGGCACCTAAGAAAAATTGTAATGAAAGTGAGACCCCAGAGTCCAGTAGGTGCTCCTCCTACTCTGAGGCTTGTGGTTGAGCCAAATAGCGCACTAGGGCCACATTTGGGATATCTCTGAAAACAGCTGAATCTGGGGAGCCAATTTTAAGTTTAATTTCTCTGGTCACATCTACCATGTTCTGTGAATAATGGATAAAAACTGAAAATCTGCAAAAAAAAAGTGACCTTTTGAAATTTCACCTCCACTTTGCTTTAATTCCCGTGAAACACCTAAAGGGTTAACAAACTTCCTTAACACTGTTGTACATACTTTAAGGGATGTAGTTTGTTAGATGAAGTCATTTATGGGAGTATCTAACATACAGGCCCCTCAAAGCCAGGACAGGACTGGACTGGTCCCTAAATAAATGTATATTGCAAATTTTCTTGAAAATGTGAGAAATGACTGCTAAATTCTAAGCCCCCTAATGTTGTAAAAAATAAAAAGAAATTTAAAGAATGATGCCAACCTATAGTGGACATATAAAAGATGCTAGTTATAAATTATTTGGGGTGGCATAACGATCTGTCTGACACACAGACATTTTTGAAGTTTGAAAATGTCAATTTTTTCAAGAGATTTTGATATTTTTCACAAATAAATAAGGATTGTCAGGACTAAAATTTATTACTAACTAAAAGCATAATTTGTCATGAGAAAATGTTTTCTACATCACATAGAAGGTAAAAGTATCAAAAAATTATCCCCATATAAAGTGACACATGTCAGATTTCAAAAATGGGACTGGCTGTGGTGGTTACTGGATTAAACAGATTCTAGGGCTCCAGAAATAACCAGCAGGCTAATAAATTCACAAATTGCTGGTTCCAGAGTAAAAGGGAGGGATGAAGGCACAAAACACGGGAGATATTATCTAACACTCCGGCCGCTGGAGCTCTAACTCCACATAATACTACATTGGGTGCATTCACAAAACCGATTGGTCAAAACAGCCCCTGATATATGAATATAGAGCATTGCAAGAGGCTACTAAAAGGATAATATTCATTATAAGATTCAAATAATGTCAATTGGCGGAGCTTGGCTGCTGAGGAGAGAGGTCGCACAACTCCAGAGCTCCTGCTCAAGTGCCTTAAAAGTTGGCTTTTTCCGAATGCAAAGTGCCCCAAAGTGTCGACTGGACCAGTATTCCACCTACCTCTGTACACCTGTGAGGCTTGGTGGTCCGGCGAGTGTGCTGCCATCGCTATCGGTGCCCGTGTGGCATGCTGATCTGCTGGGGACCCAGCAGTGTGCAGATTGAGGATCGCGGAGAGACGCTGCCTATCCGGTTCCCTGCTGCTGTCTTCCGGGGCTTGCTTTGCTCGCCGACGCCTCTGTGCTGGTGAGTGACTGGCTGTGGAGACTCCAGACTTGCTGGCCAGTGTGGAGGACCGAGGTGGGTTGTTTGCCCCATCTTGCGCCATCTTACCCGTGCTTTTATACAGACGCCATCTGCCCCACGTGTGATGGGCTTCTGGTGCCGGCTATTGTAAGTCCTCCCGGCATCTGGACTTTCTGACCCTGCTGCCCTGCATCGGACATCGGATCCTGTGTGCCTGCTCGGGCAGGGGAAGTGCCGCTGAGGAGTTTGCAGTTCCACAATCTCCTGCTGCGATCACGTGTCTGGCCCGGCCTGCTTCTAGCCTCGGCACGCTTCTGATTTACAGCTGCATTGAGATTACATGGTCTATGTCTCCCTCTGTTGGCGACTTGTAGTTACTGCACCAACAAATTCCTGGGAGCTATACCATCTATTATCTATCTCAAGATACTGATTCTACCTGTGCGAACTTACCCCGGCAGGTGGCCTACCCTCCTCCATTCTACTGCTCCCCACAACTCGTATGGTTACCTGCGAGACTGTCTCACATTGGTCCTATTAGGACCCCCACCTACACAGTGTTTACCTACTCCAGTTATTATGTGTCTGTCTACTAAACAGTTGTGATGTCTGTGCCATGCCATCTAGAAGAGAACGTAGCCTCACACTACCTGCTAGTTAATCTCCCTTTCACCGCCAGCATTATGCCGCCTAAAAAGCACCCTGAGGCTGCTGACCGCCTTAGCCAATTCCGGATGCGGTCCACTCTTTCATACCGTCTACTCCTGCTAAGCACCAACTGCCTGACTCGCCGGGCACTCCGAGCTTGGATACCCAGAAAGTACTCCAGGCTATTCACATATGTCAAACTACATTATCTACAAAGATAGATGAAATAAATGTGGATATCTCCCTGCTCCGCCAAGACGCCCAGGTTCTGCGCGAGAGAGTCAAAGAGGTTGAGCACCGAGTGAGTGACCTGGATGATCGCGCCACCCCTGTGGATGCCAAAAATGCCAAGATCACGTCCCAGGTTACTAAACTTCGCCAACATGTTGACAACCAGAAACATTGTCTCCTAGTCAACCTTGGGGTTTATTGGGGCCTTCCCGAGGGCGTGGGTTTTTTCCGGCCCCTT
>JAODAL010022941.1:0-63677 GCA_025379985.1 Phyllomedusa bahiana | reverse complement strand
GTGGGTTGTTTGTGCCCTTTATGTAAAGTCTTTTGGCACTTTTTATTTTTAAAAATATGTAAATACATAGATAACAATCATCTTTGCAGCATTTAAAGTTTTCTCTTATTCTAGGTGCATCCTCTTATGACAAATACAGCTCTGCCTTCTCCTTTTATAAACCGGGACTTTCCCAGCTTGGACGTGACTTTTTTTTTTTTAAAAAAAAAACCCCCTTATAGGCTGGGGACGGGGCCGCCGGGGGACCGGGGGGGGGACCCCCCCGGGGGCCCCCCCCGAGCCGGGGGGGCCCCGGAGGCAGGGGCCGTGGGCCCCCCGGGGGCCCTTTCCCCCGCAAACCCGGCCCCTGAGCCCCCGGGGAAACCCCCCCTTTCCCAGCGCTCGGGAAGACCGGCCCGGTAGCTGGGGACTAATGCCCCCCACCCCCGGGGGGCTGCCCCGGGGTGTGGGGACGGGCGCCCAGCGCCATTTGCGCTGCGCTCCGTTGGCTCCCCCCGGGCAGGCTGAACGAAATTGGGCCCTTTTCAGCCTGGGGCCCCGGGGCCCCTAATGGTGCCCTTTTGCCGGGGGAAGCCCACTTCACCGGGGCCCCCTTTAATGAAGGGGCGCCATTTCGGAAACCCGGCTGGCGCCTCGCGGGGGGGGGGAACCCGGGGACCCGGACCCCAGACCCAGGAAAAGTGTTTTGTTGTTGTTTTTTTTTTTTTTAAACAAACCTTTTCAAGGGGGGCCCTGGTTTAAAAAGGGGGGGGCTTTTTGGCTACCGGGGGGCCCTCTGACTACGGGGGGGGGGGGTTTGGCTAAAAGGGGGGGCTTGACTCCAGGGGGGGCCTCTGACTACAGGGGGGCTCTGGCTACAAGGGGGCTCGGGCTACGGGGGGGGGGCCTGACACAGGGGGGGGGGCTCTGATACAGGGGGGGCTTGACTACGGGGGGGGGTTTTGGGACTCGGGGGGGCTCTGGTACAAGGGGGGCTCCTGTTTTACGGGGGGGGCCTCATGAAAAAGGGGGGGCTCGGGAATACAGGGGGGCTCTGTTTCTGGGGGGGGGCTGAATACGGGGGGGTCCTAAATACGGGGGGGCTTGGGGGTACAGGGGGGCTCGGGCTACAAGGGGGCTCTGACTACGGGGGGGGGGGGGGCTCTAAATTACAGGGGGCTCTGAGTACAGGGGGGTTTCCTGGCTACAAGGGGGCTCTGGCAAACCGGGGGGGCTCGGGAACAAACAGGGGGGCTCGGGGCTACAAGGGGGGTTTGGGGATTTCAGGGGGGGCCTGATTTCAAGGGGGCTCTACTACAGGGTGGGTCCGGGGGTTTACAAGGGGGCTTGGCTACCGGGGGGCTCTGATTTAAAAGGGGGGGGTTTGGGGCCCTCCCAGGGGGGGTTTTTGGCTCCCAGGGGGGGCCCCCGACTAAAAAGGGGGGGGGCTTGACAAAGGGGGGGGCCCGGGGTTTAAAAGGGGGGGGCCCTGGCTACAGGGGGGGCTGGCTACGGGGGGGGATCTGACTATGGGGGGGCTCGGGACTACGGGGGGGGGCTCTGGCTAAAAGGGGGCTCTACACGGGGGGGGGCCTCTGGATACAGGGGGGGTTGACTAAAGGGGGCTCTGGTACAAGGGGGGGCTTTTTGGCTACAGGGGGGGCTCGGGGCTACCGGGGGGGCTCTGATCCCAAGGGGGGTTTTTGGATACAGGGGGGGCTCGGGCTACGGGGGGGGCTTTTGGACTACGGGGGGGGTTTCTGGCCCCCAAGGGGGGGGCCCCTGGCTAAAAGGGGGCCCTGGTTTCAAGGGGGGCCTGGCTACGGGGGGGGGTTTGATTTTCAGGGGGGGTCCTGGGCTACAAGGGGGCTCGGGACAAAAGGGGGGGGGCCCCTGGCTAAAAGGGGGGGGGGGGCTTTTGGGGTCTACAAGGGGGGGCCCTGGCAAAAAGGGGGGGGGGCCTTCTGCCCTTACGGGGGCCCCGGCCCTAAAAAGGGGGGGGGCTCTGACTACGGGGTGGCCCTTTGGTTACAAGGGGGTTTTGGGGACTACAGGGTGGCCCTGGGCTACAAGGGGGGGGGGGTTTACAAGGGGGGGCTCTGGCTAAAAGGGGGGGGGGCTTTTACTACGGGGGGGGTTTTGGCTACGGGGGGGGCCTGACTACAGGGGGGGTTTCGATACAAGGGGGGTTTTTCTGACTAAAAGGGGGGGGGCTTGTACGGGGGGGGGGGCCCCTGACAAAAGGGGGGGGGGCTTTGACTACGGGGGGGCCCCCGGACTAAAAGGGGGGGGGGGGGGGGGCTCGGGGCTACAAGAGGGGGGGCTCGGGTTTTTCGGGCGGGGGCTCTGACTCCCAAAGCGAGCTTTGGCTCCCAAAGGGAGCTTGGCTCCCAAGGGGGGGCCCTGGCTAAAAGGGAGCTCGACTAAAAGGGGGGGCCCCCTGGCTCAAGGGAGCTATGACTAAAAGGGGGCCCCCCGGGTTTCCCCAAGGGGGGCCCCCCCCCTGGTTAAAAAGGGGGGGCTCTGACTAAAAAGGGAAAAGCTCTTGACAAAAAGGGGGGTTTCTGACTAAAAAGGGGGGGCCCTTTTTGACTAAGGGGGGCTTGACTACAGGGGGGCTCTATACAGGGGGGTTCGGGATATACAAGGGTCCCTGGTTTTCCTACAGGGGGGCCCCTTGGGCCCTAATTTTCAGAGGGGGCCAGGGGCTCCCTTTCCCAGGGGGACCCTGATTTCCTTCGGGGGGGCCCCTTTGGGACTCCCCTAAAGGGGGGCCCCGGGGGACTACAAGGGGGGGCCCCGGGACTAAAAGGGGGGGCCCCGGCAAATAAAGGGAAGCCTTGACAAACAAGGGACCCCCCGGGGAACTCCCACAGGGGGGCCCTGACTTAAATGGGGGCCTTGGCTCCCCTAAAATAAAAAGGGGCCCCCCGATACCAGGGGGGGGCCCCTGATAAAAAGGGGGGGCCCTGGCTCCCAAAAATACAAAAGGGGGCCCCTGATTCCACACAGTAGTTTAAAGGGGGGGCCCTGATTTCCCTCCCACATTAGCAAAAAGGGACCCCTAACGCCTGCAAACTACCTAAAGGGACCCCAATAACCTGTTTTCCCTAAAGGACCCCCTTTAAACTGCCTGTTTACTATTTTTGGGGAAGCCCTTTTCGCCTGTTTACTCCCGAAAAGGGGGCCCCCTAATGTTTGGGCGGCCTATTTAAAGGGGCCCCTTAACTACCTAAGTTTTCCAAAATGGGAAAAAAATAAACACCCTCCCTAAAAGACTGGGGGGCCTTGATTTGCCTTCTTATTTGGGTTTTCCTTTTTCTACCTACCTGGTAAAATTTAAATTGAGGGGAAAGCAGCCCTTTAGTTGTAGAAATTAATTCCGGGGGTTTTGTCCCCCCCCACCCCCCAAACCCCTTGGGTTTCCGGGCCTCTAAGTTATGGTTTTTAAACCCCCCTTTCCCCACCCCTGGGAAATTTGTACAGAGATGGAAAGGGTTTTTGAGATGCGGGAAAATTGAGGATTCAAAGATTTTTGGTGTTTTAATTTCTGCAGGGTTAGCTTTTGGCCCGGGAAAAAATTCCTAATGGCGGTGGGGAAGGGGGATCCAGATGAGAAGGGGAAAAAAAACGTTCATCGTATGACATTCCGGGGGAAGTCCCTAATTTGAGGGGTTTTTTTTACTTCTAATTGGTTTGGTGTGTGACCAAGGGAAACGTGTGGGGGGGGGGAATTATTGTTTTCGGGTGGAGGGGGATTTTTTGTATTGGGTGGGGGGGGGTAGTGTATGTGGGTTGGAGGGTATATTGAAATTGTGGGTGGAGGAGGTTTTTGTATGTGGGTGGGGGGGAGATATTGAAAATGTGGGTGGGGGGGGTTTTTTATTGTATGTGGGTGGGGGGGGATTTTGGTTGTGGGGGGTGGAGGGGGTTTGGGGGAGGGGGGTGGGGTGGATTTTGTATGGGGTGGGGGGGTTTTGGGGTATGTGGTTGGGGGTGTTTTGTTTGGGGGTGGGGGGGTTAGTGTTTTGGTGGGGGGTGGGGTTTTTGGTTGGTGGGTGGCGGGGGTTAGGGTATGGGGGTGGAGGGGGATATTGTATGTGGGTGGGGGGAGATATTGTTTGGGCGGGGGGGGATAGGGTTTATGGGGTGGGGGGATTTTGTATGGGGGGGGGAGGGGGATATTGTTTGGGGGGGGTGGGGATTTTGGGGGGTGGGGGAGGGGGATTTTGTTTGGGGGGGGGGGGGGGGGATATTGTTTGTGGGTGGGGGGGATAGTGTATGTGGGGGGGGGGGTATTGTATGTGGGTGGAGGGGAAAATTGTATGTGGGTGGAGGGGGCTATTGTATGTGGGTGGGGGGGGAAATTTTTGTATGGGGGTGGAGGGGGATATTGTATGTGGGTGGGGGGGATATTGTAGTGGGGGGAGGGGGATATTTTTATGCGGGTGGTGGGGGTTTTTGTAGGTGGGTGGAGGGGGATATTGTATGTGGGTGGAGGGGGGGAATATGGATGGGCTATTTAGCCCGGTTTTAAAGGGATTGTTTAGATGACAAATGTGAGTTAGACAGATATGTAAAAGTCCCTTGCTTTTGTACAACCCAAAACAGTTCGTTTTGCCCCACGTTTTATGGGGTTAAAAATTGGGCGCGTTTTTTGTCCCCGAGAGGGCCCGGAAATATTTTCATTTTACAGTGGGGGGTGGGCCCCCGAAGATAAAACCCCCCTGGGGGCCCCCAGCCCCCCCGTTCCGACACTGCCCTTCATACCATTGTCCTCTAAAAAGGGTTTCAGAAAAACAGAAAGAGCGGAAAATTTAGTAAATCCCTGAAAAACCAAACACGCGCCTGAAACAAGTAGAGGAGGGGGTTTGAAACTGTAAAAAACCACCCCCCCCCTTTTTAAACAAGAAGGGGGAGCCTAAAGCGGGTAAAAAACTGCCCCTAAACCTAAACAGGAATTATTAGCCTAAAGGGTGTAGAACCCCCCCAACAAAATTTCGGGTAAAAGGGGAAAGCCTAAGCTGTAAAATTCCCACATTTTTGTGAACAGGAAGGGGGGGACCCATGAAGCTGTAGAACCTCCCACAGCCTGAACAGGAAGTGGGAGCCTGAAGCTGTAGAACCTCCCACAGCCTGAACAGGAAGTGCGAGCCTGAAGCTGTAGAACCGTCCACAGCCTGAACAGGTGTAGGAGCCTGAAGCTGTACAACCACCCACAGCCTGAACAGGAAGTGGGGTCTGAAGCTGTAGAACCACCCACAGCGCTCTGACTTGCAGGTCCAGGTAGTAGAGGCACACAGTATCTATTTCTTTATTTTAGTACTTCAGCACCATCATAAGTTTCTTTTAAAAATCCACATGGACAACCCCTTTAACCAATTCCTGACTGGTCTACTTATCCCTCTTCCTGGCGGGATCATTTTCATTTTTTTTTAGTACACGTGGGTTTGAACAAAGTAGCGCCTTTTCACGCTTTACTATATTTTTGTTTTTTCACCTTTTTCCATGATACATAAGGTTCTATTTTTTATGTTATTTTTTTAATAATATCGGGAAAAATTGTAAAAAAAAAGAACAAAAAGTCTATTTTTCTCTTTTCAGTTTCTCAACAGCAAAAGTGGTAGTAAAATAAGTTTTGTAATAGTAATTTTTCCATCAGGCACATATATATATAATGAGAAGAGAAGATAACGTCCAGAAACCAAAAAATTAAGGTTCTTTATTATGTGCAGTAGACAAAAAAAAACAGACTGCTAACACCAGCTGACGCGTTTCAGGCCACGTCTCTTTAAATCTCGTCGAGCCAACATGTGCGGCCAAGGGAAGACACATGCACACGTGGGACGCTGGTAGGAGCAGCATCCAGAGCAGGAGCGAGGACAGGTTAGTACACGCAAACAGGGGGAGCCGGGGTCGCAACTGGGACACGGACACATCTGCGGTCCGAAGTAGGGACCGTAGCATAGACTGTGACAGCTTTGCTGAAGAAATAAGAAAGATTTTATCTGCTCTGAGTGCAGAGGTCTCTCTGGTTACTAACCTGCTCTCGCCTTCTCTCTCTACTCTTTGTCTTATCTGAGGGTAGGGAGTGACATCACCACAGGTCAGCACACAGCATGCCGGCAGCTTGAGAAGAGAGTGTGTAATCTCTAACAAACAAAGAAGATTAATTACTTGCTGAAGCTCTCTGCACTGTAGATAACATCTCCTGCTCTCATGTCAGGGCATTGAGAAGAGCTGCAAATACGGAGCCGCTCTACTAATCACTGCTATAGAACCACCCACAGCGTGACCAGGAAGAGACAGGATGCATGAATCTAAAGCTGCTTTTGGCTCTGTGAGATGACCCCTTTAAAACCTGTAGTTTGTAATAACAATTTAAAGCCTCTGGAAGCTTTGGAAAAGCCATAGCGCACACCAGATATCAACGATCAGAGCCTGCCCATCTCCCAGCCAACTTTCAACCACACTATGGCAAATTCTGGTGAACTTAAATTTTGCCTTAATATTACAGTTCATGTTTTTCATTTATTTGTAATAAAAATATCTCCTGGTGAAAAGCTTCCTGTCCTGTCCTGACTCAATGACTAAAGTAAGAATCTGAATTATTAGCTCTTTGATTCGGCATTTTCCTTGCATCTCTCGGGTCTTCCTATTCTAATGGGGGCAGAGGGGTCTTCACCAACCTGGTTTTAATTCAAAGCCCTTTTATGATGGCTGCGAAATGGCTCCATTACACGTATTGATCGTTATAAATGCAAAGACAGTTGTCACCCGTGATAGATGCGCTCCTCTGAAGTCACCACTGTTTGTCTCCTTCGTAATCATCACTTAAAAATCACGGTTCAAAGAAATAGGGGTAAGCTAATTGCAGGACAGAATTAAAAATCTGACTCACTGGGGGGAATATTGGCTTCTGGTGTCATCTCTCCGGCTTCATTACGAAGAGGGCTGGCCATTCATCTATTTCATTTGAGCCACTATTCGGCTTTTCTTCTGGTGGTTATTACAGTTACTTTGGATTCGCTGGGGATGAAGCATTGAATCCTTAAAGGGGTTTTGCCACAAAGTAAATTTGACGTGGGAAGTTTGTAAATAGCATAATAAACATTTTCACCATTCATCATTATTAAAAATTCTGCACCATTTTTGTTTTAGCTGCTCCTTTGCTTACAGCTCGTCTCCAGGGGATACGACCATTGCTGAGAGCTCCTCACTCCTGGTCGCACATGCTCAGACACCTCTCCTCTCAGGTGTTCAAACCCCAGGTGCTGTCATTCTACTCCTGTCCTCTCTGCTCCTTAGTAATTAGTCAAACAGTGCAAATAAATAAAAAGAAACCTCATTGAGGTCTGTGCATTGATAAAGAGGAAAAAAAAATCCACAGGTTTGATTCCTGCAGGGATTTGAAGCTAGGACCCTTGCGTTTGGAGGTAAAAACTTTACCCCTGAGCTACATTGTAGCACTCACACTCAATACATAAACAGAATTTTCTTTGACTAGAGAGAAGGAAAGGCCTGGTGATGTCATCCTGCTGGGTCACATGATATGCAATTCAAACAAATCACACACGCCCCCTTCTGAGCACAGAGAGCTGAAGAGCTGGATGCAGGAGGCATGAAATGAGATTGTGGCAAAACCCCTTTAAACCGAACGTCTGAAAAGTAGTTAATGACCAGAATATTTTTTTAGTTTTTGCCTCCTTTAGTTTCAACAGTTGGAACTTTTTATTTTTATTTTTTCAATGACGCAGTTGTGTAAGGTCTTCTTTTATTCAGAACAAGTTGTACTTTTTTGGGGAATAGTTTAAGTTCACTTATAAATTATTGCAGAATTTTTAATTTTTTTTAAAAAGATTTAAATTTTTTTAAATTTTTTTACACCATTCCCATTTTACCCTTAATAACTTGTTAGGTTAATTCTACGGGTTATTACAGTTGTGTAGATACCTAATATGTGTAGGAGTTTTTGGGTGTGTAATATAAGCACAATTATTTTTTATTAAATATTTATTTTTATTTTATTATTAATTTTATTTTTTTTCTACACTTTTTTTTTTTAATGTTTTTTACTTTTTTTTACTCCCATAAAGGGAGAACTGTGTTACCATATATACTCGAGTATAAGCCAACCCGAGTATAAGCCGAGGCACCTACTTTTGCCACAAAAACTGGGAAAGCTTATTGACTCGAGTATAAGCCTAGGGTGGAAAATGCAGCGGTTACTGGTGAATTTTAAAAATAAAAATAGATACCAATAAAATTACATAGGCAGTTTAATGTCCCCCATAGGCAGATATAGGCTGGTATAGGCAGTTTAATGTCCCCCATAGGCAGGTATAGGCAGTTTAATGTCCCCCATAGGCAGATATAGGCTGGTATAGGCAGGTTAATGTCCCCCATATGCTGGTATTGGCAGCTATATGTCCCCCTAGGCTGGTTATAGGCAGGCTATAGGCAGGTAATTGCCCCCATAGGCAGGCTATAGGCAGGTATAGGTCCCCCTAGGCAGGCTATAGGCAGGTATAGGTCCCCCTAGGCAGGCTATAGGCAGGTATAGGTCCCCCTAGGCAAGCTATAGGCAGGAATAGGTCCTCATAGGCAGGCTATAGGCAGGTATTGGTCCCCCTAGGCAGGCTATAGGCAGGTATTGGTCCCCCTAGGCAGGCTATAGGCAGGTATTGGTCCCCCTAGGCAGGCTATAGGCAGGTATAGGTCCCCCTAGGCAGGCTATAGGCAGGTATAGGTTCTCATAGGCAGGGTATAGGCAGGTATTGGTCCCCCTAGGCAGGCTATAGGCAGGTATAGGTCCTCATAGGCCGGGTATAGGCAGGTATAGGTCCCCCTGGCGGGCATACAGGATAGGTCCTATAGGCAGGAAATAGGGGGTTTTTGGCCCCCCTGGAGGCTATGGCAGGTAGGGGGTCCCCCTGGGGCAGGCAAAGGGAGGCATAGGCCCCCTGGGCAGCTATGGGAGTATAGGTCCTCTAGGCAGGTATAGGGGGTATGGCCCCCCAGGCAGGCTATGGGCGGAATCCTCTGGGCGGGTATGGGTATGGCCCCCAGCAGGTTTAGGGGGTATAGGCCCATAGGCAGGGTATAGGAGGTATTGGTCCCCCCTAGGAGGCTATACGGGAAATAGGGCCCCTAGGCAGGTATAGGCAGGTATAGGTCCCATACAGGCTTAGGCAGGTATAGGCAGGCTATAGGCAGTATAGGTCCCCTAACGGGCAATAGGCAGGTAAAGGTCCCCCCAGCAGGCTATCGGGTATATGCGGGGTTTTTAAAACAAAAAAAAAGCACTTACCTCGATCCCCGTGCTCCGCCCCCGGGCGTCTCCTCGTCTTCCGGGACAGGCGGGGGAAGTATCAGGCCGGCAACCCGCTGTTTTAACACACTGCCCGTGGTACTCTTTCCCCCCTTTTGCGCTCCGGAGGATCGCACACAGGGGGAAAAGATCGCTGACACGCCCGGGCCCACCCCCAGTGCCCGGACGCTGTGGCTGTACCGCATTCCTATATCACTCCCTGAGGGTGCACTAACTGAAGCCCCTGTCGGCGCACAGGCACGCAGCACCCGAGCGCCGACAGTGACTCAGTTTAACGAGGGGGGGGATTTTTCCACATTCTTTGTGCTAAAAAAAAAACTCGCAAAAAACTCGGTTAAAAGGTAATTTTTTTTTCCACACTTTTCAAGAGAGCCGAGCTGGTTTTTGAAACACGCAGCGGCGACCTCTGTGAAGTGTTCTCAAGCAGCAGTGATAATCTCACTGCTAATTGTTTAGATCCATCTTGGGGACCAACAGTGCGGACCCCAAGACGGATCCTAAAAGCGCTTGTGACACGGAGTGAAAACTCTGTGTGAACAAGCCCTTACACAGACAGCGCAGCCATTCCCCAGGCTCTGTCGGGTCACTAGTAGTCCTGATCACCTGACAGAGCAAGGGAAAGCCCTTTGATTATGCTGCAGTCTCAAACTGCAGCAATCAAAGGGTTCTTCACCTGGGCCCGGAGGTTTCCCCCACTCCCTGGAGCTTGCAGAGGCTATGCTGGGAACAGGGTTGTGAAGTACAGCTCTGTGCTTAGCGCTGCTGCAGCGCCGGGAGCCACAAAACCCGATGTCTGCAGCAACCTCAAAAGGCGTCGCTGCAGACAAACGACCTGCAAAAGTCCAAAGTCGGTGGCCGGTCATTAAGGGGTTAAAGGACCACTTCAGTTTTTTTCCCCTTAATTCCTTAGAAGTCGCTTTTAGGCGGGTTGTAGGGCCTATAACTTTTCTTACCTGCAGATGCATACAGGATTTCTGGCTGATACAACAGTCTCTGTTAGGTCACATGACCTGCACTCTGATTGGCTGAAAGACACTGTGCTTTGGATGCTGAAAATCCTTTTCTCTATGCATTCCATAAGACTGACATTGAACCTCCCATAGGAATGCAGAGGGAGATTCACTTCTGGGTCACACAACCATGTTGCTGCATGTTTCAGCAACTCAGAGTGCAGGTCACATGGACCAGTGGTAGCAGTGAGAAATCCCGTGTATAGCTGAAGCATAATTACTGCCATTACTGTGTCCCTAGAAGGAATTTCCAATGAATTAAGGTTAAAACAAAAAACTGGAGTGGTCCTTAAAGGCAGTCATGCCTTGGATATATTGTTATCAACGGGCCATGGATTACTTTTGCATATTTTACCATTCTTACCAATGTTACCAGACCTGATACACTGCCGAGTAACATTATTATGACCACTTCTTAGTTTCAATGTTAGTAGTGCATAGTTTTTGAAGAAAGTCCTCTGTGGTGCGCTGGCTTGGTGGGTATATAAGGTGTGTGATAGGCTGGCTGCACACATATTCCTCATTGATGTCATATGTTATTAGAGTTGCAAAATGGGATGATTATTGGCTTTCAGGCCAAAAATGGCAGAGTACCTGAGACTGCCCAGTTTGTGACTTGTTTTCGGCTGCTGTGGTGAAAGTGCATGAGGAGTGTTCAAATTTCGCCATTGTGAATAAGAAACGTGGAACAGCGCAGTACCATGTGTCATTGATGTGGGGGCTATGAAGGTGCGCGAGGTTGCAGGACACACTACAGGGGAGCAGCTTACCACCAAGATGACCCAGGGGATGACCAGACATGTGTTTAACACAACAGTGAACCTACATCATATGGGGCCCCGGAGCAGACAGATGTCACTGCACCTCTGCTAACCCTACATCATATTGGGCCCCGGAGCAGACAGATGTCACTGCACCTCTGCTAACCCTACATCATATGGGGCCCCGGAGCAGACGGATGTCACTGCACCTCAGCAAAACCCTACTGTTATGGGCCCCCGGAAAGGATTCACTGCCCCTCTGCTAACCCTACTGTTATGGGGCCCCAAGAAAAATGTCATGCCCCTCTGCAAACCCCTACTTTTAGGGGGCCCCGGGAGTAGAGGTGTCACTGCCCTCTGCTAACCCTATGTTATGGGCCCGGAAAAAGGGGGTTTACTGCACCTCCCTAACCTACTGTTAGGGGGCCCCCCCCGCAGAGGTTGTCCCAAACCCTGCAAACCCTCTGTGTAGGGGCCCCCCAAAAGGGATTTCACTGCACCTTTACCCACTGTGAAATGGGGCCCCGGACCAAAGTAAAAGCACCTCGCTAACCCCTGGGTTTAAGGGGGCCCAAGCAGACGGATACCCGCACCTCTGCAACCCCTACTTGTTTGGGGCCCCGGAGAAACGGATGTCACTCACCTCTGCTAACCCTACTGGTATGGCCCCCGGAGCGACGATGCCCCTGCACCTCCTAACCCAACGGATGGGGCCCACAGACGGATTCACGCACCTCGAAAACCCTACTGTGTATGGGGCCCAGAAGACGGATGTCATTTCACCTCTGCAAACCCCTGTTAGGGGCCCCGAACAAAACGATGTCACTGCACCTCTGCTAACCCTACGGTTTGGGCCCCAAGAGACGATGTCACGCACCTCTGCTAACCCTACGTTTAGGGGCCCTGGGAGAGGTTTTGTCCTGCACTTCTGCAAACCCTACTGGTATGGGGCCCGGGAGCAAGGGATTCACTGCACCTCTGCCCCCTACGTGTATGGGGCCCCGCAAGGAATGCACGCACCTCCAAACCCTACTGTGTAGGGGCCCCCAGACAAGGAGTCACCGCCCCTGCTAACCCACTGGATCGGGGCCCCAAAAGCAGCGGAGTCACTGCACCTTCTAACCTACTGGTATGGGGCCCCGGGCAGAAGTGTCACTGCCCCTCTGCTAACCCTCTGTGCAGGGGGGCCCTGGATAGAGGATTCAGCACCTCTGCTAACCCTCGTTTTGGGGCCCCCGGAGCAGACGGATGCCTGCCCCTGCTAACCCACTTTTTAGGGGCCCCAACAGAGGGATGTCCTGACCCCTGCAACCACTGTGTAGGGCCCGGGGAGCAACGGATGCACGCCCTCTGCTAACCCTACTGTGTAGGGGCCCCGGCAACGGGTAAAGCACCTTCTAACCCTACTGTGTAGGGCCCCGGCAACGGTTTTAAACGCACTCGCTCCCCTCTGGTTTGGGGCCCCCGGAGCGAGGGATGTAAATGCACCTTGCAAACCCAAACTGTGTAGGGGGCCCCCGGAGCAGACGATTCCGCCCCTCTGCTCCCTACTGTGTTGGGGCCCCGGCAGACGGATGTCCTGCACCTCGTCCCTCTGTGTATGGGGCCCGGAGAAGGCTTGCACTGCATCTGCTACCCTCGGGGTTTGGGGGCCCCAAGGCGAGTCACTGCACCCTGCACCCTACTGTGTAGGGGGCCCCGGGCAACGGATGTCACTGAAACCTTTTGCTAAACCCTACTGTGGGGGCCCGGAGCAAGGGATGTCACTGCCCCCTCTCTAACCCTCTGTTAGGGGCCCGGAGCAGACGGTTCACCCCACCCGCAATCAATTGCACAATTAAATTTTTCTACATATTATTTTGGGACTTAACCCCAAGAGCGTCCCCGGTCATTCCAATTTTTTAATAACCCATGGAAACATTTTTAAAAAAATGTCCTAGTGTAAGATTTTCTTTTTTGCCCTAGCAACCAATAAACCCATACAACCTCCTCATAGAGAAAAATCAAGCCCTAGCAACCAATCAGCTCCTTTTTCTTTTTTTTTGAGCATTTAAATAAATGAAAGAGGGTTCTATTGGTACTATGCTCTAATTTGTTGCTAGGGTCGGGTTGTAGGGCTCTGTTTGGGGGGTATGACTCTAAAATTTTTTCTTTATGTAACAATTTTTTGTACTGTATTTTTCCCCATATACATAATTTTCTTGACCACTGGTCTCCGTACACAAACGTTTTGATGCCAATGGGGGTGCCTATAACATCTACACTTTCATGGTTCTGGGGTTCCTTTTGGTTTAACAGGGTCCCTGGGGGTATTATCCCTTGATTGGGTTGCTAGAGCTTTTTGGGTTTGTTGTGGACTTGATTGGATGCAATGGGTCTGAGGGTTGCTATGAGTCGTTGTTTACTATTATTATTATTTTATTTTTTTTTTAAAGCGCCATTGATTCCAGGGCCTGTACTTCGAGGGGTTCATACATTACATAAGTAAAATGATACATATGGGGGTAATGAAATTTGGGCTATAAACTTGATTGGTTGCTATAGCTCTGTTTGGTTGCTGTGGCTCGATTGGTTTTTGGGCCTGTTTGGTTGCTTTTTAGTCTGTTGGATCTATGAGCTCTGATTGTATGTATGGGCTCTGTTTGGTTTGCAAGTGCTTATTGGTTGCTATGGGCTCTGATTGGTTGCATGGATCTGTTTTGGTTCTAGGGGCTCATCAATTTTTTTTATATAACAAATTTTATGTTTTTTAATACTATAAAAAATTTTTCTTGACCACGGGTCCCCCGCCACACAAACAGTTGTGATCCCAAGTAGGGTAGCCTATTACACATCACACTTTCATACTACGTTTTCCCTTAACTCTTTAGATGCTTCCGGTGTGGGGTGAATCTCCCCTAATTTACACACACCCCGTTGTTAATTTGCCCTTGTTTTTCCCGTCTCCCCTTTTCCCTCTCTCCTCCTTTTCTTTCCTAGCCAGGTGTCTGAACTGTCCTCTCTTTCTTTCTCTCTAGTGGCTTCGTCACTGTTCCCTCAGCTTGGATGATCGTGATTTTTCCGTGGCCCAGATGAATGGGAACCGCTTCGAGCCACACCCCCCTTTGCCCGGACAGCATTTTTGCCTCAAGGAAAAATTTTAGTCCGAAACACTTTTCATCTAAATTTTTAATTCGCTTAAATTGACCTCAGCCCCTCCCATACCAGGACCCGGGTTTCCCCCTGATTTCAATGCACGTGGTTTCACATATACACTGTGTTTTTTGGGGTGCCAGGTGACCCCCACCCCACTGGATCAAGTCCTGATGCGCGTTGCCTGTATTTCTCTCCCCCAGATAGGTGAGTTGGGAAAATAACACAACTGCGCCATCATTTTTTGGAGGTGCGGTATGAGTTACATGTTATCTATTTTGCAGGGCAGTTTGATTCTGATGAATTCTTTATTCTTTCTACATTTGCTTTGCAGCTTCATTTTCTTTGACCAATAACATCCTTATTTTTCTGGCTATCGACCTGTGTGAGGACTTGTTGCTTTTTGCAGACTGAAGTGTGATTTTTATTTGTACCATTTCTGGATACCTGCGATCTCTGGATCACTTTTCACTCCAATTGTTGGAGAGGCAGAGCAACAAAAAAAAACTCCCACAATTTTGGCGCCGGCTATTCTTTTATGCCGTTCACTTAGCAGGATATATAAGCCTATGCATTAATAGATCGTACTTTTACAGAGGTGGTGACGCAAATTATGTTTAATTTTTTTGTTTGTATGACAGGAAAAAGGTAGTTTTGAACTTGTGTTATTTTTTATATTTTTAAAACTTTGTAAATATATACTGCGGCAGAGCAACCATAGGTGGTTGCATGGTGCTGACACTAGTTGGCGTACGTCAGGAGACCGGATAGAAACGTGCCACCGAGGGCCTGGTCTCGGTGGGGGAAGCCGGGTGTTGTCGGTCAGCAACGTTAGGTTGCTGACACTCGTACATAGTACGGCTGATGTCCTACCATTATGGGTTGGCTTTCCCGGAACAGCTGCAGTTGGGTGGGTGGTTGTTCCCACGTTCCAGAGTGTTTCCAGGTCTATAAAAAGCCTGCTTCTCCAGGTAATCAGGGGGCATGGTCTGCTGTTTGGAGTGGAGCAGCAGCGGAGCCAAGGAGAAGGGCTATGGCCCCCAGGCTAGTATTGCACAGTACGAATGCTGTGGTTTTGGTGGTCCTGTGTGATAGACACAGATCACTGGGTAGTGAAGGACTCACTGTATGTGTATTTAGTGGCTGGACAGCCTGAGGTTTTCTGTTTATGGTTTCTGTTTTGTTATCCTGTACCTGAATAAAGTGGGCTGAGGCCAGTGTTAAACCGAACCCTGCTGTCAGTGTGCCAATACTGTTTACAAAAGACGGCGATTCAAGAGCTAGAGTACCCCCCAGGACGGCCCAGGAGGGCGTCTGAACGCGAGTGAGGCGTCACAATACATATATTTTTTTACTTGTAGCATTAGTCCTCCTAGGGTACTCAAACATTTGTCGTGCTTCAATAGGCTCACGCTGTGCATGGAGCCAGCTCAGAGCTCCTGAGCCTGTCCCATAAATCCTTGCACCCCCTTCCTGACAGGCAGAGTGGGGCACCCTAGGCAGTTGCCAATCTTTGCTTATCTGTCATCCCAGCCCTGCACATACTGATAGACCAACATGAGTAGAATGGTCTCACCACACTGCATCACACCTGTATCTTACTGGAAGCCGTCTTTGTGCAAACTGTAGATAGGACACATATAATACAATATACTGTACATAGATATACAAATACAGAAATGCAATATATGCATATACCAAAGTGCAAAACATACATAGAAGTATATAGACTACCTAATAGTGTGGTCTTCACATTACAAACTCACTGTATCCCACCTGAATTTAGTTTTGACCAAAATCATTTTCTATTGATCTTCCAGTGCTGTACATTCTTAATGACTTTGACCAGACATTGAAGCTTAGATTGTCTATAAATTGCCCTAATAAGGGGTTTAGAAGGTGAATCTGCAAACACTAAATGACCCATTAATCTTCAAAGCAAGTGTTATTGTGAGATATGTAAATTATTCTATAGGTTAATTCATTGCACAAATTAATAAATCAATCAAGCTCCATGACTGTGGTCACCTGTACATGCAGCAGTAGGCTCTCCAGCCATGTGTCTCGTACCATACAAGAAGCAGACATGCAGTCTGTCCTGGTGCATCTCATTGATTTCTAGTAAAAAAAATTGTCATTCATTGTGGCTAGGGTGCTCCAAAAAAGAAAAAAAACAAAAAACACTTACCTAGCTGTTCCCCGTGCTATTGTTCCCGGGCTCGCACTGATCTGCTCCTCTCAACTTCCGGATTCTTGTCCCGAAACACTCTGTAGAAACTTGCACTCAGTTGTAAGTTTGGATTGGCCCACAAGGGTGCAGAGAAACCCCCAGTGGGCCCCTGGGTAGAGTGGGCCCCTGGGAATGACTGGCCTGTGCTGCCTTCCTAAGAGAAAGGCAGGAGTCATGTATGGTATATGTAGTATGTGCAGTCATGTACGGTAGCTGTAGGGTGGGTCCCAAGAATCAACTCCTCTGGTGGTCCCAAGAACCAACTCCACTGGTGGGCACCAGGAATCACCTACACTAGTGGGCCCCAGAATTCAACTCCAGTGGTGGGCTCCAAGATCAACTCCACTGGTGGAACTCAAGAATACAACTCCACTGGTGGGTCCTAAGAATCAACTTCACTGGTGGATCCCAAGAATCAACTCCACTGGTGGGCCCCAGAAATTACCTACAGTGGTGGCCAAAAGTATTGGCACCCCTGCAATTCTTTCATATAATACTCAGTTTCTTCCTGAAAATTATTGCAATAACTAATTTGGTATTATTATCTTCATTTAATTTGTCTCCAATGGAAAAACACAAAAAGAATTGTCATAAAGCCAAATTGGATATAATTGCACACCAAACATAAAAAGGGGGTGGACAAAAGTATTGGCACTGTTTGAAAAATCCTGTGATGCTTCTCTAATTTGGGCAATTAACAGCAGCTGTAACTTACCTGTGGCCCCTAAACAGGTTTGGCAATAACCCAATCACACTTGCAGCCAGTTGACATGGATTAAAGTTGACTCCCTCTGTCCTGTGTCCTTGTTGTACCACATTGAGCATGGAGAAAAGAAAAAAAACCAAAGAACTGTCTGAGGACTTTGAGAATCCCAAATTGTGAGGAAGCCTGAGCAATCTCAAGGTACAATCCATCTCCAAGCCTGTTTTCCTTTCCCACCTCGAAACATCGTTAAACCAGCACCACCTCCCCTTCACACAGCCCCCATGCCTGTGTCCCCCATGGCATGTCTAAAATGTAAAGCCCTGGCCCCTGTGGCTAACCTCCACCCAGATGTAAAGCCCATGGCCCGGGTGGCTAACCTCCCTAGGAGGGTTAACCTATGGCACTGTGGCAACCTCCCCATGGCACTGTGGCTACCTCCCTAGATTTTAAACTCCCATGCACTGTGGCTAACCCCCCTATATGTGGAGGAAAAAAAACTGACGAGAGATTTCAACGCAAGATTGTGCGGTGGGGGATAAAAAAACCTCGATGAACATCCAAACAAGTTCAAGCTGCCCTTGCAGACCGAGGGTACAACAGTGTCAACCCGTACATCCGTGGCGTCTGAATGAAAAGGGGACTGTAAAGGAGGATACCCCGGAAGACCCCACTTCTTACCCGAGACATAAAAAAAGCCAGGCTGGAGTTTTCCCAAACTTTCCTGAGAAAGCCTAAAACGTTTTTGGAAGAATGTTCTCTGGTCAAATGAGACAAAAGTAGAGCTTTTGGGAAAAGCATCAATAGAGTTTTACAGGGGAAAAAAAAAGAGGCATTCAAAGAAAGAACACGGTCCCTACAGTCAAACATGGCGGAGGTCCTGATGTTTTGGGGTTGCTTTGCTGCCTCTGGCACTGGAACTGCTTGACCGTGTGCATGGCATTATGAAAATCTGAAGACTACCACAAATTTTGCAGCATAATGTAGGGCCCAGTGTGGGAAAGCTGGGTCTCCCTCAGAGGTCATGGTCTTCAAGCAGGGCAATGACCCAAAACACCTTCAAAAGCACTAGAAAATGTTTGAGAGAAAGCACTGGAGACTTCTAAAGTGGCACAATGAGTCCAGACCTGAATCCCATAGAAACGTGTGGAAAAGATCCACAATGGCAGTTTTGGGGAAGGCCCCTTCAAATCCCCAGGGACCGGAGCAGTTTCCAAAGAAGAAATGGTCTAAAATTCCACAGAGCAATGTAAAACTCATTGATGGTTTACCCGGAAGCTGTTATTTTGGCTAAAGGTTGTGCTACCAAGTATTAGGCTGAGGGGGCAATACTTTTGTCCGGCCCATTTTTTGAAGTTTTGGGTGAAATAATCAATGATTTGATTTTTGTCTCATTCTGTTTTGTGTTTTTTTCATTGCAAGCAAAATAAATGAATATATTAATACCAAAGAATTTGTGATTGCAATCATTTTCAGGAAGAAACTGAGTATTATCTGACAGAATTGCAGGGGTGCCAATACTTTTGGCCACCACTGTACACTAGTGGGCCCTTGGATTCAACTCCATTGATGAGCTCCAAGATCAACTCCACTGGTGGACCCCAAGAATCATCTCCAGTGGTGGACCCCCAGGCACCTCAATCCAAAACACTGATCTTTAGCTGAAGGGGCTTTGGACCTGGTCTAAGACTAGGGTCAGCCTAGGGCTTAAGGCATCAATTTTTGAAATTTGTCTTCAGGGAGATTCAACCGCTGCAGAATTTTCTTTTTCATGCCCCTTTTTAAGGACCGCGACCCACTTTTTTACTTTAAAAAAATTCTAAATAACCCACTTTTTACGCCAGGATATCATAAGAACTTTTTATTTTTATTTTTCAGCTGATGGAGCTCTGTGAGGGCTTTTTGTTTGCAGGACAAGTTGATGTTTTCATTGGGGCCATTTTTGGATACTTAGGGTTGTATAATCACTTTTTATTCTGTTTTTTTTTGTGAGGTTAAACAAATAAATACAGTTCTGTACTTTATTATTATTTTTTGCAGTGTTCATCATAAAATAACATGATAATTTTATAGATTGGGTCAATGCAGATGTGACTGTTCATATGTCTATGGAGCAGGGCTATGACAGTTTTTTAGGTGCAAGATATGCCAAAAAATGGTGCAGCCCCGTTCATGCATGCCATCCATAATGTGCGAAAGTCGCCATGTAAGGAAAAGGTTGTATATTGGACCAGCAACGTTCCAATAAAATCATAGCATAGTCACTTCTCTTACATAATCATATTATTATAATAAATTGTTATGATGTACACAGTTATATTTAATAGCTAATATCTAGAGTAACTGCCGTGTGCACCAGGACAGCAGCTGGATGACTGGGAATAACTCAATAAGGTCCTGGTAGGTCGTTACAAGTATCTGGAGTCGACTGCATCCCACAGCTGCTGGAAGGTCCATAGAGCCAACACCTACATACAGGTGCTCCTACAGCTGCTGGAAGGTCCATAGAGCCAACACCTACATACAGGTGCTCCTACAGCTGCTGGAGGGTCCATAGACCCAACACTCCCATTCAGGGGCTCCCTCAGCTGCTGGAGGGTCCATAGAGCCAAACAACCACCATTCCAGGGGCTTCCACAGGTGCTGGATGGCCCATACAGCCGACACCATCATCCAGGGGCCCCACAGCTGCTGGAGGGTCCATAGAGCCAACACCACCATCCAGGGGCCCCACAGCTTCTGGAGGGGCCATAGAGCCAAACCACCACCCAGGTGGCCCCACAGCTGCTGGAGGGTCCATAGAGCCAAAAACCAGCATCCAAAAAGGCCCCCCCACCAGCTGGCTGGAGGTCTACAGAGCCAACACCCAACCCATCCAGGGGCCCCACGCTGCTGGGGGGGCCAAAAGAGCCAACACCACCATCCAGGGCTCCCACAGCTGCTGGAGGTCCATAGAGCCAACACTACCATCCAGGGCCCCACAGCTGCTGGAGGGTCCTAGAGCCAACATCACCATCCAGGGGCCCCACAGCTGCTGGAGGTCCATAGAGGCAACACCCAAATCCAGTGGGCCCCACAGCTGCTGGAGATCCATAGAGCCAACCCCAAACCCCATCCAGGTGCCCCAAAACAACTGCGGGAGGGTCCATAGAGCCAACACCACCATCCAGGGGCGCCCACAGCTTGCTGGAGGGTCCATAGAGCCAACACCACCATCCAGGGGCTCCCACACATGCTCAATTGGGTTTTGGGAAATTAGGAGTCAGGGCTGTAGTTGGAAGTCTTGCTTATCTTCTTCCAACCAATGTCTAGACCTGTTGTAGTGGAATATGAAATTTCATCCACAAGATGGCTCCTCTATCTAGATCACACCCTGTTTGTTTAAGGGTTATTATAAGTGCTTGGTACAAAGATGGCGCTGAGTCTTGGAACTACAAACATTCTAGTAAAAGACTACAAGTTTGGAGACACGGAGCCTGATAAGAGGAACAAATAGAGAGAGTTTATATACGCCACATGATATTTGCGTAATGCTTCGCTCACGGCACATAATAAATGCCGCCAGAGCTTTGACTGTGTGGTGTGTGTTTTTCCTCCATGCAGCATGTGCAATAATATAAATCCCTTCACAAACATTTTGGCTTCCCCCCACTTGGATGTAGGAACCCCCTTGCGGTTCCATCTAAATCATTGTGACATGTCGCATTGTCTTACTGGAAGATCCCAGCATATATGGGTGTACATGATCTGCAAGGATGGATTCATGTCCAAATCAGCTGAGAGTGCCTTCCACATCAATGAATGGGACTAGAGAATGCCATAACTATTGACCTTCCTCTGCTCCCATACACACCATATGCAGTAGGGTTAGCAGAGGTGCGGTGACATCTGTCTGCTCTGGGGCCCCATACACAGTAGGGTTAGCAGAGGTGCGTTGACATCCATCTGCTCCGGGGTCCCATACACAGTAGGGTTAGTGGAGGTGCAGTGACATCCATCTGCTCAGGGGCTCCATGCACAGTAGGGTTAGCAGAGGTGCAGTGACATCCGTCTGCTCCAGGGCCCCATACACAGTAGGGTTAGCAGAGGTGCAGTGACATCCGTCTGCTCCGGGGCCCATACACATTTGGGTTAGCAAGTGCATGACATCAGTCGCTCCGGGCCCCATACACAGTAGGGTTAGCAGAGGTGCAGTGACATCCCTCTACCTCCGGGGCCCCATACACAGTAGGGTTTTGCAAAGGTGCAGTGACATCCGTCTGCTCCGCCCCATACACAGTAGGGTTAGCAGAGGTGCAGTGACACCGTCTGCTCCGGGGCCCCATACTCAGTAGGGTTATAGAGGTGCAGTTAAAATTCGTCTGCTCCGAGCCCCATACACAGTAGGGTTAGCAGGGTGCAGTGACATCCGTCCCGCTCCGGGGCCCCATACACAGTAGGGGTTTGCAGGGGGGCATGACATCCTTTTGCTCCGGGCCCCATACACAGTAGGGTTCACTGTTGTGTTAGACACACGTCTGTTTGCCCCCTAGTTCATTTTGGGGTGAGTTGCTCCCTTATAACATCTCAGTCCATCCTCGTGCACCCTCTTAGCCAACACTCACCTCTCTCAACAATGGTGCATGGTGTTCCGCAGTTTCCACGTCGCTTATTCACAATGACATCCTTTGTCCACTCACAGTACTTTCATCAAAGCAGCCGCCAACAAATCACAAGCTGTGCAGTTTCAGAAATGCCTTCACCCTGCATCTGAAAGTCAATAACAGTCCCTTTTTGCAACTCTGATATATCCCTTTTACCCATGACAGCAACGAGGGATATGTGTGCCAGCAGCCAATCACACACCTTAAATACCCACCAAGCCAGCGCACCACACCTGACTTCCTTCATGAGCTATATACTGCCGATGTCAAAAATAAGAAGTGGTCATGATAATATGAATTGTCATGGGGGCTGGCGCGGGTGCCATCGCCCCCCGCGACCATCCCCCTGCTGCCCGGTCCCTGGCGCCGGCTCACTTACCAGTCCACGCTCCTGTGCACGCTGCTCCTGCCTGTCCCGGCCGACGGCTGCTCTGGATTTAAAGGGCCAGCGCACCGTTAATTAGTTATTGACGGCCGCTGGTCCTATATAAGGAATACGCCCCCAGCACTCTCTGCCAGTTCGTTGGTGTGCGTTCAGTGTCTTTAGAGAGTGTTGGAGTTCTGTATTGATTACCCGTGTACCAGTACGTTCCGCTACGTTTCCTGACCTTTCCTGTTTCGCCCTGTCCTGACCGCCTGCCCGGATCTGACCATGGACCTACTGCCGCCTGCCCGGACCTGCCTGCCTGTCCCCGTACGTCTCTGGTTGCGACTCTGTCCACGCATTACCCCGGCCTGCCATCGCAAGCAGGTCACTCAGTCGGGAGACCTGTAGCCTCACGCCGCAGCAAGTCATGCTTTATGCGGGTTCTGGGAATACCAGGGGCTACTATACTACCCTACCCGGCGTGGCTATGCGTATCATCTGTGTAGCGGTGGTCAGCGAATCACACCGGATCCATTACCAAGGACAGATCAGTCACATCCCTCCTCCTCCATCAGACATTCTGCGCAGGTGTCCGCACCTTCTGCCTTTTCGTCTCTTATCACAATGCAGAGCAGCCTGGCTAACGATCAAAATCTTATAAAATCTCAGTAGTGCAAATATTCAACCAATAAAATAGTGTAACGTGCAACATAAAGCGAATAGTAGACATTGAATGAACTTTTGAAAGCTCTTTATTTACTTCCATTAAATTATATTACGAGTTAAAAAAAAAAAATAATACACCGTGTCTTTCAAAGTTAAGTAAAAAAATAAATCAGATGTTTCAAATTTATTAAATTTCATTAAATTAAAGCCATGAATAAGAGACAGGGCATTATCAGAACAAATGAACACTTTCAGGAGCTAAGCTCTTCTTGATGCTGCTGCAAACTGCATAACAGCATCATCTAATGGAGTAGTAAATTTGGTGAACTTTTTCTTTCAAGTACATTATGCACAGAGCCTGTAATAGAAACGTCTACTGGGTTATTGGAAGGATGTAGATCTATTAAGCCCTGCTATCTCCTAAATTTAGTGCAAGTGTTTAACCCTGCTCTTCTTCCTGGCACCTCTAAATTACATCGAAACCAGCTTTCCGAGCCCTTGTGAAACAGGCAGGCAACACAGCGTCATTTTATTGCTTAGTTGAGTGCATAATAAATCAGCCACAGGGGGATTCTGATTAGTATGGTACAAAATACAGAGAGATTGGTGTGAGGATCGGGGAATTAAACAGGCTCTTTCGTAGAGATGCTTGATTTAACTTGTTCAGGCTACCATCATCTCTGTATCAATTCCATAATCAGAGTTTTAGTAGGATTTTAATTTGCTGTTGTGATAGTTTAAGGTCAGTTCCGGTATTAGTAGGGTTCTCCTCCCCTTCATATCCCTATATGAAATTATTTTAGCATGTGGGTCATAGTTCTGTCAATATAGTGATGACTAGTGGTGGCACCACCAATGTTCTCTTCTGATGTCTCAAATAGTTATATCATAAGCTTGGAAAAAATCCATGATGTCCAACCTATAACCCTACAGTGTTGATCCAGAAGAATACAATGACAAAAAAGTCATAGGGAAATATATATTGACAATCTTTATTGATTCAATAATAAATATTAAAACAATATGTCACAAATAGGACAAATTTAAGGCTAAAAACAATTAAAAATAATGCCCATATCAAACAAGGCATACAAAACACTATCCCATTTCCTTGGCAGTGCATCTCCTCCATTCCTGTATACACTTGGTAATGTACTGTGAGTGAGAGGTGTGGCATTATTGTAATCCCCATCTTGATTGGTCATATACTATTTAATCACTTGATCTCTAATATAAGACTTTAATACTAATGTTAAATATTATAGGTTATACACCTTAGATGACTTTCTATATTCAGGAATGGTGTGATTTGTATGCCTTATTTGATATGGGCATTATTTGTAATTGTTTTTAGCGTTAAATTTGTCCTATTTGTGACATATTATTTTTTAATATTTATTATTAAATTTAATAAAGATTGTCAATATATATTTCCCTATGACTTTTTTTGTCATTGTATTATTTTTTGGTTAATATGTTTATGTGATATAATGACTGTAGACTGAGCATTGGACCTTATTGAATTGGTAATTCTTGATCCAGAAGAAGGCAGAAACCTCTATGAAGCAAGTGTCCATTGTACCATACAAGAGGAAAAATTTCTTCCCGACTGTAAATCTGCCAATCAGAATAAATATCTAGTTCAATGTCCCATCTCCAGAATCTAGTCACCTTAATTTGTAATATTAGATTTTAAAGAATTTTAAAGAATTGAATGGGAGTTTTAGAGGGAATTTAATTTGCTGTTCAAGGACAGTTCCAGTATTAGTAGGGTTCTCCTCCCCTTCACGTCCCTATATGAACCTATTTTAGCATGTGGGTCACAGTTCTGTCAATATAGTGATGACTAGTGGCGGCACCACCAATGTTCTCTTCTGATATGTCTCAAATAGTTATATAATAAGCTTGGAAAAAGTCCATGATGTCCAACCTACACTCACCGGCCACTTTATTAGGTACACCATGCTAGTAACGGGTTGGACCCCCTTTTGCCTTCAGAACTGCCTCAATTCTTCGTGGCATAGATTCCACAAGGTGTTCCCAACGATGCTCAATTGGTACCAAGGCCCAAAGATGCCAAGAAAATATTCCCCACACCCATGACACCACCACCACCAGCCTGAACCGTTGATACAAGGCAGGATGGATCCATGCTTTCATGTTGTTGACCGCAAATTCTGACCCTACCATCCGAATGTCGCAGCAAAATCGAGACTCATCAGACCAGGCAACTTTTTTTCCAATCTTCTACTGTCCAATTTCGATGAGTTGGCAAATTGGAGCCTCATTTCCTGTTCTTAGCTGAAAGGAGTGGCACCCGGTGTGGTCTTCTGCTGCTGTACCCATCTGCCTCAAAGTTCGCCGTACTGTGCGTTCAGAGATGCTCTTTCTGCCTACCTTGGTTGTAACGGGGGGCTATTTGATCACTGTTGCCTTTCTAAACAGCTCGAACCATCTGCCCATTCTCCTTTGACCTCTGGCATCAACAAGGCATTTCCGCCCACAGACTGCCGCCACTGGATGTTTTTTATTTTTTCGGACCATTCTCTGTAAACCCCAAGATGGTTGTGCGGAAAATCCCAGGAGATCAGCAGTTTCTGAAATACTCAAAACCAGCCCTTCTGGCACCAACAACCATGCCACGTTCAAAGGGACTCAATTCAACTTTCTTACGCATTCTGATGCTCGGTTTGAACTGGGAGGAGATTGTCTTGACCATGTCTACATGCCTAAATGCCACTGAGTTGCCGCCATTGATTGGCTGATTAGAAATTAAGTGTTAACAAGCAGTTGGACAGGTGTACCTAATAAAGTGGCCGGTGAGTGTATAACCCTACAGTGTTGATCCAGAAGAACGCAGAAACCTCTATGAAGCAAGTGCCCATTGCACCACACAATTGAATTAGTTCCAGACCCTAAATCTGGCAAACAGAAAGATATCTAGATCAATGTCCCATTTCCAGAATCTAGTAACCTTAATTTGTAATATTAGATATTGTTTAAAGAATCTAATGTGAGTTTTAGAGGGAATTTAACTTGCCGTTGTGATAGTTCAAGGTCAGTTCCAGTATTAGTCGTTTTCTCCTCCGCTTCACATCCCTTTCTGAACCTATTTTAGCATGTGGGTCATATTTCTGTTAAAGTGGTTTTGCCACAATCTCATTTCATACCTCCTGCATCCAGCTCTTCAGCTCTGTGTGCTCAGAAGGGGGCGTGTGTAATTTGTTTGAATTGCACATCATGTGACCCAGCAGGATGACATCACCAGGTCTTTCCTCTCTGTAGTCAAAGAAAGGTCTGTTTACATAAAGCATTGTGAGTAGCTGAGAGGTAAAGTTTTTGCCTCCAGGCACAAGGGTCCTAGGTTCAAACCCCTGCAGGAACCAAACCAAACCTGTGGATTTTTTTATCTTTATCAATGCAAAGACCTCATTGAGGTTTCTTTTTTTATTTATTTGCACTGTTTGACTAATTACTAAGGAGAACAGAGGACGGGAGTAGAATGACCGCACCTGGGGTTTTAATTACTGAGGGGTACAGAGGACGGGAGTAGAGTGACAGCACCTGGGGTTTGAACACTCAGTAGCTGCCTGAGAGGAGAAGTGATGTCTGAGCATGTCTGACCAGGAGTGAGGAGCTCCTCAGTCCTGGTCGTATCCCCTGGAGACGAGCTTTAAAGAATGGATCACTAAAAGAGCAGTTAAAACAAAAACGGGACAGAATTTTTAATAATAATGAATGGTGAACATGTTTATTATTTAATTTGCAAGCTTCCCATATCAATTCTACTTCGTGGCAAAACCCCTTTAATATAGTGATGACTAGTGGTGGCACCACCAATGTTATCTACTGATGACTCAAATAGTTATATCATAAGCTTGGAAAAAGTCCATTAAGTCTAACCTATAACCCTACAATGTTGATGCCAGAAGAAGGCAGAAACCTCTATGAAACAGATATCCATTGTACCACACAAGAGGAAAAATTTCTTCCCGTCTCTAAATCTGTTAATCAGAATAAATATCTAGATCAATGTCCCATCTCCAGAATCTAGTCACCTTAATCTGTAATATTAGATATTTTTTAAATAATCTAATGGGAGTTTTAGAGGGAATTTAATTTGCTGTTGTGATAGTTCAAGGTCAGTTCCAGTATTAGTAGTCTTAGCCTCCCCTTCACATCCCTATATGAACCTATTTTAGCACGTGGGTCACAGTTCTGTCAACATAGCGATGACTGATGGTGGCACCACCAATGTTCTCTTCTGATATGTCTCAAATAGTTATATAATAAGCTTGGAAAAAGTCCAACCTATAACCCTACTGTGTTGATCCAGAAGAAGGCAGAAACCTCTATGAGGCAGCTATCAATTACGCCATACAAGAGGAAAAATTCCTTCCCGACTCTCAATATGGCAATCAGAAAAAACCTTTAGATCAATGTCCCATCTCTAAAATCTAGGAACCTTGAGCTGTAATATTATATATTTTTGAATGAATCTAATGGGAGTTGTCGTAGGATTTTAATTTGCTGTTGTGATAGTTCAAGGTAATTTCCAGAATTATCAGGTTTATCCTTTGCTTCGCATCCCTATATAAACCTATTTTAGCATGTGTGTCACAGTTCTGTCAACATAGTGACGTCTGGTGGTTGCACCACCAGTGTTCTCGTCTACTATGTCTCAAATAGTTATATCATAGGCTTGGAAAAAGATACAGGTCCATCAAGTCCAAGATATAACCCTACAGTGTTGATCCAGAAGAAGGCAGAAACCCCTATGAGGCAGTTGTCAATTGCATCATACAAGAGGAAAAATTCCCTCCCGATCCCTAGATCAATGTCCCATCTCCAGAATCTAGTAACCATAATCTGTAAGAATTATATTTTTTAAAGAATCTAATGGGAGTTTTAGTAGGATCTTAATTTGCTGTTGTGATAGTTCGAGGTAATTTCCAGAATTATCAGGCTTATTCTCCGCATTGCATTTCTATATAAACCTATTTTAGCATGTGGGTCACAGTTCTGTCAACAGAGCGATGACTGGTGGTGCCACCACCAATGTTCTCGTCTGATATGTCTCAAATAGTTATATCATAAGCTTGGAAGAAGATACAGGCCCATCAATTCCAACCTATAACCCTACAGTGTTGATCCACAGAAAGGCAAGAACCCCTAAGAGACAGATATCAATTGTCCTAAACAAGAGAAAAAAAATCCTTCTGGAGTCCAAATCTGACAGAATAAATCCCTAGATCAACGTCCCATCTCCAGCATCTAATAACCTTAATCTGTAATATTATATTTTTTTAAAGAAAGGAATCTAAACCCTTCTTAACTATTACAACATCTTTTGGCAGCGAGCTCCATAGGGTCACTGCTGTTACAGTAAAGAATTTTTGTCTATGAATATGGTGACACCTCAGTTCTAGACACAGAGAATGCCCCTTTGTCCTGATTACAGATTTAGGTATAAAAAGATCACAAGAGAGATCTCTGTACTGGTTATTACATATGTGTACATAATAATTAAATTACCCCTATAGCTTTTATTTTAAACTAAATAACACCAAATTTGATAGCCGGTCCTGGGGAAAAAAATAAATACACATAAAAAGAATGATGGTAGAGGTATTGTTTAAATGTGAAATCCCCCATATACAAAATATGTCCTTCCTCACATTTCTTCTTGGCTAAACACATCATGAAATGACCCGAGATTACCAACTTTGAAAAAAACCATGACACTCTGTCAGGAGTTGTTTATACAATATGAGCAAAATGTATGTATGGGGCTGCGGCAGTAGTCTGCTGTGCTTTCAGCCCAAAAACTGGCACAGCCCTGTTCTCTAGATGTATGAGCAAATGCACTTCAAAATAGGCACATTTTGAGGCTCCCGTGGCACTTTGTAATGCATCTAAGATTGGGGGGTGTTCTGGAAGCGTCGCATCACAACCGTTTGATTCTACACATTTATGGTGGGAGGAAAGCAAATCTAGATGCATTACTGCTGGAACAGCCAGACCAAATTAAAAGTGGTTTACCTGAGCTTGAGTTGTCGTATTGGCACTGTAATGCGCCAAATATATGACCCACAGTAGAACAGGTTCATACATTCTGGTACATTCTACACTGCTTTAAAGCTATTTAAAGCTGGCCTGTATGCGCCTACTGTAGATGATACATTTCACCTTATGTGTCTATATGTGGTCACCCAGGGCGACATGTATGAAATTTGGCGATTAAATGCCAAATTTCATGCGCATAATATTAGTATATAATGCGCCTGATTTATGAACCTGTTCTACTGCGGGTCCATAAATCAGTAGATTTCTAGTGCTTGTATGACATTTCTGGCTCAGGTAGAGCACTTTAAAAGTGCTTTACCTGTTCCAGCAGTAATGCACCTGGATTTGCCGTATTGAAACTATAAATCTATAGCTTCTTACGGTTCTAGTGCGCCCCGCCTCCCGCACGCCCCCCGAGATTGGGCGCATTACAAAGTGCCGCTTGCGCTATGTAATGCGCCTGATATAGGTGTACCAGCCATTTAAAAATGTAGCGAAAGAGACTGCACCTGATATCGGGCTGAAAAGACGGCAGACATCTGGTGCAGCCCCGTTCATACATGCCGCCCCCAGTGTTTGGTATGTGCAGTGCATTTCTTTTAGGAGATGCTTATGCTATGTGGGCCACATGTATGAAAACTTTCTAGATGTAAGAATTTCCTTGTTAGCAACTAATCAGAGTTAACATAACTTTTAATATTCCAAATGGTAAAAAGCTTACGTTTTACGTATTGTCCAGGGAAAGCTTTTCATGGATTAATTTACCATTCTGTGACGCTGCTGGTGCAACATCATGTCAGGCCTGGCATCATCTCTGGTTTGATGCTGCTTTTTGGTACCATAACATAGGGGTAGCCTCAATGTTAGGGTAACCGGAAGTGACGTCACTCCGGGAGCAGTGTCGGACTGGTCTACAGGAGGATCCTGAACTGGACAGTGGTGCAATGAAGTGACCTCATCGCGCCGCTACCTCTCCTTGGCTGTACAGGCTAGTCACTAGCTGCATAAGCTGTGCGGGCGAGGAGCTGACGAAGGAGCGTCACCATGCTGGCGGTGTGATGGCATGCAGCAGAGGAAGGTGCTCGGCTGGGAAGGAGGTAAGGTGAATATTATTTTCATTATTTTTATTGGTGGTTTATATGCCTACCGAACTGAGGGGACCTATGTATATCTGCCCAACTGAGGGGACCTATATATACCTGCCTAACTGAGGGGACCTATATATACCTGCCTAACTGAGGGGACCTAGGTATATATCTGCCTAACTGAGGGGAACTATATATACCTGCCTAACTGAGGGGACCTATGTATATCTGCCTAACTGAGGGGACCTATATATACCTGCCTAACTGAGGGGACCTATATATACCTGCCTAACTGAGGGGACCTAGGTATATCTGCCTAACTGAGGGGAACTATATATACCTGCCTTACTGAGGGGATTTATGTATATCTGCCTAACTGAGGGGACCTATACACCTACCTAACTGAGGGGACCTATGTATATCTGCCCAACTGAGGGGACCTATATATACCTGCCTAACTGAGGGGACCTATGTATATCTGCCTAACTGAGGGGACCTATATACCTGCCTAACTGAGGGGATTATGTATATTGCCAACTGAGGGACCTTACACCTACCTAACTGAGGGGACCTATGTATATCTGCCCAACTGAGGGGAACTATATATACCTGCCTAACTGAGGGGACCTATGTATATCTGCCTAACTGAGGGGACCTATGTATATCTGCCTAACTGAGGGGACCTATATATACCTGCCAAACTGAGGGTACCTATGTATATCTGCCTAACTGAGGGGACCTATACAACTACCTAACTGAGGGGACCTATATATACCTGCCTAACTCAGGGGACCTATACATGCCTGCCTAACTGAGTGGACCTATAAGTAAGGAGCTGCTGGAAAAGTGAGGATTCTAAGATGTGTATGTGGTAAATTCTGTAGAGACGAGTTGTGGCCGGGAGAAGTCATCATGGCCGTCTGGGCTGAAAGGAAATAACAAGGGTAAGACAACCACTTCTTTTTGCACTGGTATCTGGTCCAGGCACAGTCGGGTGACACTGGAGCTCTGTTGGTGTCGCTGGAAGAGACGTTAACTACGCTAGTGGCAAGATGTCCTGAAGGTCGTCCCAGCCATCCATCTCCCAGGAGCAAGTGAGGGGAACACACCATTCACTTGTTACACTGTAGTCATGTGAGGGGGGCACATAGTGGATTTAACTCTTTGCTTTCTTGTCTGCTTTTGCCTCCTGCAGAACTTTCTGTCCAACTTTTTACATTTACAGAAAGTTTTGCAGGTTGTATGGTTTACTCTACTGAAGGGCGACCTACCTAACCTAGAAACCTACCTAAGCTAATTGTGGCCAGAGGCAAGAATTAATAGGGGATCGATGAATGACAATACACTGCAGTACACAAGAACCGTAGCAATCACTTATACAAATACCCAGGTGAGACATCATGCCTGCGGCTGATCTTCTGAGAGCAGGGGAAGGATTTTGGAACACACAATCTGCTTTTGAGGGGTACATGCCATAGCTGTAGCACAATCTCCAGGGGATTAGTGCTCTGTTCCTCCTTGGAGTCTGTGCCTCTAAACTGTAGGCTGAACCCGCTCTCCCACCCTTGGGAAGTTTGTACAGAGATGGGAAAAGGAAAAAAGGTACTGGAAAAGTGAGGATTCTAAGATATTTGTGTCCAAATCTGTAGGGACAAGTGTTGGTCGGAAGAAGTCAGCATGAAGGTGTGAACTGGATGGAAAGGAAAAGGAAACGTGAAGAACTCATCAGAGAAAGTCACTGTGAGTCACTAAATGTACCTGAACTGTAATCACTTATATGTAATGGTTTATAGTCAGTAATAGTGTGGTGGTATTTTTCAGTCTCTATATAGTGGTGTTATGTGGTCATGCTGTGGCGGTATTATTCACTCACTATGTGATGGTAACATGTGGTCATGGTGTAGTGGTATTATTCAGTCACTATGTGATGGTAATATGTGGTCATGGTGTTGTGGTATTTTTCAGTCACTATGTGGTAGTGATATTTGGACATGGTGTGGTGGTATTATTCAACACTATGGGCGACATATAGGCGAAAACTAGCACAGCCCTGTTCACTATATTTTTAAACAGGCACACTCCAGTATCAGGTGCATTACAGAGCATCCGCGGCACTTTGTAGTGCACCTGAGATCGGGTGGCATGCTGGAGGTGGGACGCACTACAACTGTATGAAGCTACACATTTATAGCTTCAGTGCGGCAAATCCAGGCGCATTACTGCTGGAACAGGTAGAGCACTTTAGAAGTGGTTTACCTGAGCCAGAAGTGTCGCTTTGTAGCTAGAAAGCGCTAAATCTATGACCCGCAGTAGAACAGATTCATAGATTCAGGCGCATTCTACGACACAAATGCTTGCAAAAAAAATGGTGCCTGGTCACCAAAAATCATGCATGTTGCCCTCTGTAGTGGGGATATGTGGTCATAGTGTTGTTTTATTATTTAGTCACTGTGGTGGGGATATATGGTCATAGTGTTGTGGTATTATTCAGTCACTATGTGGTGGTGATATGTGTTCATGATATGGTGGTATTTGGTCTTAGTGGAATTGTTGGTATTTTTATCCTTGGGATTCTAGTTTTATGTGGCGGTGTTATTTAGCAACATTATGACCACTATTTAGTGGTTTTATACTCAGTACTTTGTGTTATAGCTTTTGATATATTTTTATAGGCATATACTGTACTATACAGGGGTAGTTACCTCACTAACACCTTAACCAAATGGGAGCTTGTGTAGCAAACACTGACTTCCTTTAGTGTGTAGCTTCTCCCGCCCAAAATGCCAAGACCAGAATAGCTACCCTTAGTCAGATGACTTTTAATAGCCCAGGTAAATCCTAGCGTGGAACATGGGGAGTTGGCACCCACCCAACACTGTGCCTACTCCCATTAAAAAGCCGTCCTGTAATGGCTGGAGGCCATACTAACATTTAAACATGTGTTAACTATCTGATGCAGTTGACACCTATCGCATGGAATTTTACTTTACCAAGGCTCCTTACCTTGGTGACATGCACCTGCAGTTCTTCAGGTACATGCAATGACCCTGGCTAGTATAATGTTACCCTTTTGCTTGTCAGTGTATATGCTCCCTGTAGGTAAATACAGCCCCTGTAGGTATATATGTCTCCTGTAGGTATATATGACCCCTATAGATATATCTCCTGTAGGTATATATGCCCTTTGTATGTATGTATGTATGTATGCTCACTGTAGGGATATAAAGCCATCAGTAGGTATGCAGAGCCCCCTGAGTGTTAAAGATAAAAAAAAGTTACTCAACTTTCTCCCGCTGAGCAGCCTTGGAATGGGGGCGTGATGTTATCATGTCGCCTACAACAAGACGCTACTCCCGGAATCGCCTTAGCCTAAACGTCTGAGGCTTTTGGCTGAGGAGACCCAGCAGTACAGGCGGTGTGATCGGTACATCACACCACCTACGGCGCTTACTACTGTGGGTCATAGGCTTTGTCTGCAGTCCACAGTAGTCGGGACGCGCGAGTTGGACCCACTGGAGGTACCAGAAAATCCTGGGGCAGCAGCAGTAAATAAGGAGGTGCCTACGATCTTAGGCTCAGCTTTGTTGAAGAGTTAAGTAGGTACCTACAAGTTAAGTTTAGGAGTCACCTGTAAGCTTGCCGGCAGTGAAGCAGGAGCAGGAGAGGCTATAGCACTAGCCAAGGAATACCACAGAGGGAAAGGTAGAGGACAGGCTGACAGGCAGAGAGAGAGACAGAGCAACTAAGAGAGAAAGAAACTAAACCTGCAGAGATAGTTGCTAGATGCCAGCAGTCAGGCACAGCTGGATAGGAGAGGGAAAAAAAAGAGAGATAATTACTAGTTGCAAGCCCCCCTGCCCAGCTGGACCAGTGTGAGATACCAGTGAAAAGAAGTGAAGGAAAGACCGACAGTGAGCAGTTTCCAAGACTTCTCCCGTGCTTCCCCCACACTTTCGAACTCATTAGCCCAAAACATCAAACTCTACTCAACTTTCACTAGCTTCAAAAGCAACCTGAAAACCCATCTCTTCAGGATAGGCTGTAACCCCAATAACCCCGCTGCCCTTACACCCTCCCCAAACATGTCTGCCCCTCACCATTTCTCTCCTTCCTCCTTCCTTGTAGATTGTAAGCCTTTGTGGAAAGAGTGCTCTCTCCCTCTGTACTGTTAGTCATTTATTGTTGCCACTATACTTTGTTTGATATGTGTTATGTAGCACTATAATAATAATAATAATCCACTTGTATTCAGCAAGACAGTTGCACGGGAACAATTGTAAAATGTAGTTTGAATTTGAGGAGTGAATGTAGATAATGCACCAACCGTCAGTGTAATCGTGTTTTCTTGGAAACTGTTGAGTAAAATCTGCCAAAACTCCCAGCTGCTGCCTCTGTGGCCTCTGTCGCAGGTTCACTACACCTCCAAGAACCTCAGGTAGGTTTAGCAGCTACACCTACATCTTACACAATAAGTTAAAGGGGCAGTCCACATAGTAAAGTACATTTTTGCTGATGCCATAGTAAAATAACTAAAAAAAATAGCTTACTCACCTTTGTAGCCAACCCCATTGCAGCCCATTCATGATTCTGACCGCCGTAACCACGGGTCTTTTGTGGGCTTCCCGGTCCTGGCAGTTGGAGCCTCACTGTCACAGTTACTGATTGGCTGAAGTGGTCAGGTGACATCATCATTTGGAGGCGAACTATCACATGACCACTCCAAGCCAATCAATGGCTGAAGAGGTGAAGTTCCGATTGTCAGGACCAGGAAGTCAACAGAAGACCCAAGGAAAAGCATCGGCATCACTGGAATGGGTTTGACTACAAAGGTGCTTATGTGTTTTCTAATATTTAGTGTAACAGCAGTGGCGAAAAGTAAATTATGTTAAGGAGTTGTCCATATTGTATACAAAAAAATGTGTATAATCCTCTAGGGTCCCCATTAAAACAAACAAAAAAAAAAAACTATACAGGCAGTTCATGACTTGAACCTTTCCAACTTACATCTGTCCCCTAGTTACAAACGGAGACTTATGGGGCATGCTGGCACTTGTAGTTCCATGTTCCACAGCAGATAGTAGCTGTGGAATGACAAGTTCCAGCAGGCCACAGCAGCACATGAGGTGAAAATGAGGTGAAATCTTCTTAGCAGGGGCAGAGACAGCAAAACTAATGTAAAACCCTTCCTTGCACTTTCCCAAACTAAATAAAAACCTTTTGTGCTGGGGTTACATTTAATAAATCTACCTGTTCCGACTTACATACAAATTCAACTTAAGGACAAACCTTCAATCCCTATCCCGTCCGTAACCCGGGGACGGCCTGTACTCGATTTCCTTTGGTCTCCAGTTTCAACGCTGGCTCTCTCCTGTATTTTGGTGAAATATCGTGGCTTCCAAACGGGCACCTCACCCCTGATTGGCTGCAGAGATTACGTGCCTCTACTTACATCACCATTCGGAGATGTTCACTTTCAAATGGTGATATACAGTGGGTTGCCAAAGTATTTATACCTCTTGAACTTTTCCTCATTTTTTAATGTTACAGCCAAAAATGTAAATGTATTTTATTAATATTTGTGTGACAAAGCAGCAAGTATTTGTGAAGTGTAAAATACATGCTTTTTCAAAATTTTGCAAATTAAAAAAATGAAAAGTGTGGTGTACATGTGTACTGTATACAGCTCCCTGTACTCTGATATTGCTAAATAAAATTCAGTGTTTAGAAGTTATCTAATTAGTAAATGTGTAATATATTCTCAGTATAAATACAGCTGTTTTGTAAAGTCCTCAGAGGTTTGTTAGGGAACATTAGTAAACTAACAGCATCATGAAAACCAAGAAACACACCAGACGGCACAGGGATAAAGTTGTGGCAAAGTACAATGCAGGGTTAGGTTGAAAAAAATGGAGCACTGTTCAATCTATCATCCACAAATGGAAGCAGTATGACATAACTGCTGAACTAGCAAGACATGGCCGTCCACCTAAACTTACAGTCTAGACAAGGAGAACACTAAGTAGCTGCAGAGATCCAAAACTCAGGTTAGAGAATACATCCACAGGACAACTATCAGTCGTGGACTCCACAAATCTGGCCTTTATGAAAGAGTGGCAAGAAGAAAGCCCTTGCTGAAAGCCATAAGAAGTCTTATTTGCAGTTTCCAAAAAGCTATGTAGGGGATACAGCAAGCATGAGGAAGAAGGGGCTCTGCTCAGATAAGACCTAAATGCCAAACGCTATGGGTGGAAGAAAGTCAACATTACACATCACCCTAAACACACCATCTCCATGGTGAAGCATGGTAATAGCAGCATTATGATGGGAGGATTCTTTGCTTCGGCAGGAGCTGGAAAGCTGCTCAGGGATGATGTGGAGACTGATGGAGCTAAATACAGGGCAATCCTGGAGCAAAACCTGTTAGAGGCTGCAAAAGACTTTAGACTTGGGTGTAGGTTCACCTTCCAGCAGGACAATGACCCTAAACATACAGCCAAAGCTACAATGGAAAGGTTCACATCAAAGCAGATTCATGGGTACATTGGTCCGGTCACAATCTAGACTTAAATCGGATTGAGAATCTGTGGCAGGACTTGGAAATTACTGTTTACAAACTTTCTCCAACCAATCAGACTGAGCTCGAGCACTTTTACAGAGAAGAATAGGTAAAAATGAATTCCAGCCTCTAGATGTGCAAAGTTGTAGAGACATCTCCCAACAGACTGCAGCTGTCTTCGCAGATATAGGTGGTCCTACGATGTTTTGACTTAGGTGGAGGCTTATACTTATTATCTCTACTCTTTTCAGTTTTTAAATTTGCTAAAAATACTGGCTACTTTGTGTTGCTCTATCACATAAAGGCCTCGTTCACACGGCTTATTTCAGAACGTATTTACAACGGATGTCCGATGTAAATACGTTCTGAAATCAGTTGAAAATCAGTTGCAAATAAGCTTCACTAAGTGTGGCACGTATTTGTAACTGATTTCCCGACGGATTCACCATCTACAATCATTGTAGGTGGTGAATCCGTCCGGAAATAATTGACATGTGAATTGTTTTTCCGGCCGGATTGCCGTCGTCAATCCGCGGCGGCAATCCGGAACGGAACACGCGTCTGTGAACGCGAGCCGTATTTTCTATTGAAAATCAATAGAAAATAGGCTGTGACTTATTTCGGACGGATTTGCCGACGGATTGACAATCGTCAATCCGTCGGCAAATACGCGGCGAAATAAGCCGTGTGAACGAGGCCAAACAATCAATAAAATACATTTAAGTTTGTAGCTGTAATGTTTAAAAATGAGGAGCAGTTCAAGGGGTTGGAAGAGTTGCACAACCCACTGTAAGTAGAGGCACCTGACCATTGCAGTCAGTCAACGGCTCCAGAGGTGATGTCCCTATTTAGATGTGACGGCATGTCAACAGAAGCCTGGGGAGAGAAAGCTCTAGAACTGGGGACCGGTGGTAGGTGAGTATATTTTTTGTTTTAATGGAGCCTTATACAGTATTAATTTTTTATATGACATGGACGACCCCTCTAAGAAAACGAGGTGGACAACCCCTGTAACCCATAAAATCTTTAAAAAAAATCCTAATTGCAGTTCAGGAATAGGGTTAGGATTTACTTTTTTGCTTTTTTGCCAAAATCTGATTGAAGTTGATCCAGATTGAATTACATAGATTCAGGTTGATCTTGATATCAACCGGAATCCGAAGTGCAACTCTACTTTCAAGATAGAGTATTATGAAGAAAATCTAGAGTGTGATGTGTCCTTCACTTGATGAGACAACATGACATGAGCTGATTATGTAGTTTACTGTTCTGCGTTCCACATCTTAAACTAACAAATACTTGTGAGCTGTGCGCTCCCTGCCCCTGCCGTACATCGCTCTGCAGGCGGCGCGGCGGAAGTGACGTAATCGCACCGCCTGCCGAGCTTCCTGTTCTCGGCCCCAAGCCTAAAGCAGAAGGCTTGGGGCCAGGAGCGGACGGAGACGACGGGGGAGCGCGGCTAGGTAGGTAAGTAGCTACAGGGGGCCCTGAGGGTGGACTATGCCTACAGGGGACCCTAATACTGGGGGAGGGAAACTATGCCTACTGGGGGCCCTACTACTGGGGATGGAAACTATGCCTACAGGGGGCCTTAATACTGGAGGGGGTGGGAAACTATGCCTACTGGGGGCCCTAATACTGGGGGACTATACTTACAAGGAAAAAACTTTGAGATTCTCGGTTCACATATTTTGATCAAAAGATGTTTAAAGCTGCCCACGACTTTCAAGTGATTTCAAATAGGGCAGCCCAACACTATCCTTCCCTCTCATATAGAGCCACATCCAGGCCTCTCACTGGGTCAAACGACCTCCTTTATCCAGAGAGAAAAAAAAAAAAACCCAACCTGCACTTCTTATGACAGCCTGTGAGAGTGGGCGGGTGCAGAAAATCAAAATGGAGGCACCCTTTCCTCCCCATATAGGTTAAAATCAATGTACCCAAGTAAAAAACGTATGTTTCTGCACACAAAAACATTTCTGAAAAAACATATGCAAACCTGGTTGCCACTGGCAGCTTAAACATCTTTTGATCAAAATATGTGACCCGAGAGTCTCAAAGTTTTTTCATGTATGATAGATAGCATAAATGCTTCTTTAGGGATTTCCATGTAATGTATTGCCCTTTTTGCAGTAGTGTGCCGCTGACAGTGGGTGTGCGTGTGTACATGTATATATATATACATGTGTGCCGCAGCCCTGCCAGTGGCACCCAGGTTTGCATATGTTTTTTCAGAAAGCATGGAGAAAAGGTGAATGTGGAGCAGGGATGGTTCCTTTTTAACACTCTGCCCTTTCAGCCCCTGCACAAGACATAAACAGTGCATATATTTTTGAAGTGTTCCTTTAACAAAGTAGGTCACCCTATGCTATGTACTATACTATTATACAATGTACACAGTCAAGTCACATTATTATGACAAGCAGCTAATATCCAAAGTAACTGCTGTATGCAGCACAGACAGCAGCCAGACGAGCTGGTAGTGACTCAAGAAGGTCCTTGGAGGTTGTCATAGGTATCTTGAACCGACTGCATCCCACAGCTGCTGGAGGGTCCATAGAGCCAACACCACAATCCAGGGGCCCCACAGCTGCTGGAAGGTCCATAGAGTCAACACCACCATCCAGGGGGTCCCACAGCTGCTGGAGGGTTCATAGAACCAACACCACCATCCAGGGGCTCCACAGCTGCTGGAGGGTCCATAGAGCCAACACCACCATCCAGGGGCCCCCACACATGCTGGGGAGTCCATAGAGCCAACCCACCATCCAGGGGCCCCACAGCTGCTGAAGGGTCCATAGAGCCAACACCACCATCCAGGGGCCCCACATCTGCTGAAGGGTCAATAGAGCCAACACCACCAGCTAGGGGCCCCACAGCTGCTGGAGGATCCATAGAGCCAACACCACCATCCAGGGGCCCCACAGCTGCTGGAGGGTCCATAGAGCCAACACCACCATCCAGGGACCCCACATCTGCTGAAGGGTCCATAGAGCCAACACCACCATCCAGGGACCCCACATCTGCTGAAGGGTCCATAGAGCCAACACCACCATCCAGAGGCCCCACAGGTGCCGGAGGGTCCATAGAGCCAACATCACCATCCAGGGCCCCCACATCTGCTGGGGAAATCCATAGAGCCAACACCACCATCCAAGCTCTCCCACAGCTGCTGGAGGGTCCATAGAGCCAACACCACCATCCAGGGCCAAACAGCTGCTGGAGGGTCAATAGAGCCAACACCACAATCTAGGGGCTCCACAGCTGCTGGAGGGCCCATAGAGCCAACACCACCATCCAGGGGCTCCACAGCTGCTGGGGCGTCCATAGAGCCAACACCACCATCCAGGGGCTCCACAGCTGCTGGAGGGCCCATAGAGCCAACACCACCATCCAGGGGCTCCACAGCTGCTGGGGTGTCCATAGAGCCAACACCACCATCCAGGGGCTCCACAGCTGCTGGGGAGTCCATAGAGCCAACACCACCATCCAGGGGCTCCACAGCTGCTGAAGGGTCCATAGAGCCAACACCACCATCCAGGGGCTCCACAGCTGCTGGGGAGTCCATAGAGCCAACACCACCATCTAGGGTCCCCACAGCAACCTTTTACTTACCAACCTTTTATGTGGCACCGTATCAAATGCTTTAGAAAAATCTAGATATATGACACCCAAAGTTGCCTCACCCCGATCCAGTCTAGCACTGACTTCCTCATAGAAGCTGATGAGTTTAGTCTGACAGGACCGATCCTTCATGAACCCATGCTGGAACGGCGTTATACATTTTTTTCGTTTTTGCATCTTGTTTTACCTACCATTAATTAAGGCCTATTTTTCCTTCCTTTTCCTTTTGGAATATTGGCCCACATTTGCATGCCCAGTCCTTTGGACATAACTTGTTACTACATACTCTATAAAAATTGGAAAGGAGCCCATTTTCTATTCTCTTCTAAGCAGACTTTCCTTCATTAGGCCTCCTCTATGTTACCCTGCCTTACTTCATTCTTACAGGTATGAAGATATTATATTCATAGTGAATGTGCCATATTTCGTCTTATTTGGTCCCTGTTGGACATATGCGATGTCTGTGTTATGTTACTAAATAAAAGCACAGAGTTCCTGATTCGCCCCCGGCTCGCCCCGTGGGTCTGACATATAAACACAATTTTACTGATCCTCCAGATGCTGGGCTTATTCTGCCAGGGCTCCTGAACATTCATATAAGTGTAATTGCATTTCATTAGCTGTAGTCCTGTGATGCTCTGCGCAGATAGGTAGATATATAATTTAATCAGCATTTTAACAAGTGTTGATTACTGAATACTGTGTAAGGTGTGATACAGACACATGCGCAAAGTGCGCTATAAATAAAAGTGTGGAATACCGACTCTCACATATAGAAATAATCACAACAAGCTGCTATATATATACAGGATAATGTCTCTTATCTATCCTTCAGAACAACTGTACCCACAACTACTGAGCACTTCTATATCAAAAGATATTATTCTCTCACCATCAATCTAGTTATCCCCTATCTATCTATCTATCTATCTATCTATCTATCTATCTATCTATCTATCTATCTATCTATCTATCTCTCTCTATCTATCTAACTTTTCTATTTCTCTCATATATATCTATCTATCTATCTATCTATCTATCTATCTATCTATCTATCTATTTCTCTCATATCTATCTATCTATCTATCTATCTATCTATCTATCTATTTATCTCATGTCTGTCAATAAATCTGAAATCTATCTATCTATCTATCTATCTATCTATCTCATATCTATCTATCCCATATCTATCTATCTATCTATCATCTATCTATTTTCTAATCTATCCCATATCTATCTATCTATCTATCTCATATCTATCCCATATCTATCTATCTATCTATCTATCTAATATCTATCTATCTATCTATCTACATCTAGCTATCTAGCTATCTATCTATCACTATCTATCATCTTTTATTATTATCTACTAATTTTTCACTATCCCAATCATCTTCTATCTATCTATCTATCTATCTCATCTATCTTTTCCATATTATCTACATCTAATCCATATCTATCTATCATCTATCTATCACCCATTTTCTATTTTTCTATCTATCTATTATATAATATATATATTTATTTTATATAAATAAATATATATATATTAATCTCATATCTATCATCTAAATATCTATCTCATATCTTTCTATTTCAAATTATCAAACTATCTATCTATCTATCACTTCATCTCTCTCTCTATTTATCTACTATCTATCTACTATCTACCCCCTATTATCTATCTATCTATCTATCCTCTATCTTCTATCTATCTATCTATCCCTATCTATCTACCCCATATCTTTACTATTATCTATCTATCATCCCAATCATCTATCTACATTATCATCTATCTACCTCTATCTATAAACAGGATAAAATATACAGGGGGCAAAAAAAATATTTGATACACTGGTGATTTTGCAAGTTTCTCCCCTACAAAGAATGGGAGTCTGAAATTTTTATCGAAAATTTCACTTCACTTCAGCTGTGAGAGACAGAATCTAAAAAAATCCTGAAAATCGTATTGCTTGATCTTTAAATAATTTGCATTTTATTGCATGGAAGAAGTATTTGATACAATAAAAAAACAGAACTTAATGTTGCTGTATAGAAAAAAACAAAACACAAGACGGGGCGCCCCTAGTGCTGAGTGTTTGGACAAATAGATAATTCTTGACATTTTCAGTGTTGACTAAATGGGATGTTGTCAGGGCAGGAGGTGCAACCTCCCCGAGCCCATCGGTGGGTTTCTCGCACCCCTTTCCTCCTTCTTTGCCACTGCAAACGGGCTCCGGAGTATAGCTAGGGGAAATATATTAGTGCCAAAAGTGCTATAAGGCGCTAAGACTACGTATTAAAATGAACATAAGTTTAATTAGGACATAACAGAAGATAAAAAGTATATGGACCATGCATTTCTAGCTAAGCAGCTAAGGCCCTGAGGAAACGCTACTTAGCGAGAAACTTTTTATCTTCTCAAAGCCTGATGACCTCAATACTAGGGAAATCTGAAAAAGGCTTCCTAAAAGGGTACACGTGGGAAAAAACTTTTGTAAACTGGAATATCTCTTTAAGTTTATCATAGATGGATCACACAAGTCTAATGCATAAGCTTAGCAAAAAAAGAACCTAAACCTAAAAAGAACCTACTGTAAACCATCAAACCAACCTCAAGACACAGGACCTACCAGCACCATTTACCATCAACTTAGTAAACCCAGAATATCAAAACTGGGGAAACCCGTAGTAAAAAAAATATACATGTGCACGGCCTTGGAGGTGAAACAGAGATCCTACATAAGAGGTCATGATTATAATGGATGCTTTTTTTTACAGGTTTTCACTGCTTGTTCACGCAGCACTGCTTGTGTTCAGATATCTATTTTAGCACTAACACTGTAAAGGGTTATACACTGTAGCAGGGCTGCCATTGGGACATCATTACCAGAATTGCTGTCAGAGGCCTTTAAAGAGTTGTCTCACTACAAAGATTAGTTTTCAACATGTAGGGAACCTAAGGGGGAATTCCCAAAACCCAAAGCCATTTTTTGGTCTATATTGCGCTAAAAAGCTTTTGACGCCTATTTTTGGGTGAAATGAACTGGTTCCAAAAACTAGGCGCGTTTATGCCACACCGACACATTTTACGCGCCTAAAAAATTTTGCGCTGTGCGCCCCCATAACACAATGCGCCTATTTTAGGGGCATGGCACACATTAAAGGTTATATGTGTTAGCGCTTTCATATAATTGTAATGATAAGCTATGCGCCTCCTGCGCGATGTCCTCCATAGGGCTTTTAGATACGCTTCTAAGAATGCTAGTGCCCGGTTAGCCTAATCGTGGCAAAAAAACATTCTTGGTAAAGAAATAATGCCCTATTGAGGCACATCGCGCAGGGAGGCCCCATACTTACATTAAAATACAGGCAGTCCCCACTTACACCTTTCCGACTTACATCTGCCCCCTAGTTTAAAAAAGGGGAGACTTATGGGCATGCGGGCACTTGTGTTCCATCTTCCACAGCAATATAGCCTGAACGATAATTTTTCCCGCATGCCACAGCACACATGAGGTAAAAAATGAGGTGAAATTTTCCTAACAGGGGGCAAAAAACAAAAAAAACCCTTGTAAAAAGTTAAAAACCCTTCGCTGCACTATCCAAAACTAAAAAAACCTTTTTGGTAGGGGTTAATTTTTTAAAAAATCCTTTACGACTTACATACAAATTCAACTTAAAACAAACCCTTCATCCCTATCCCTTGAACCCGGGGACTCCTGTTAAACAAAAATTTGCCTAAAACATACGTGAAATGCGCCAACACAATACCTGGTAATGAGGTTTACACCTAAGGCGCATTTTGTTATAGGGCACACGCATTTATTTCAGGGAAAATTAAAGTTTCAAAAGCAAAGTATCCTACCCAATTTTTGATAGGGTCGGACTTTCTGCCGCACTTTACACTTATTTAATGCGCCTAAAAACTGACGTAGCACCGGCAATTACGGACATCTCACCCTAAATGAAGACATTCTACAAATATATTGCTTTGTTCATTTTTTTTTTTGTTGAGTTGCTACAAATGATTTTATCACCCTCTGAGGGCTTTCTCTAGTGACCGACCTGTTTGCTTCTTCTCCCTCTGCTGTTTGTCTTATCTGATAGCAGGGAGTGATGTCATCACACAGGTTGCAGCAAAGAACTGCCAGCAGCCTGAGAGCTTGTGTGTTATCTGATCTTTCAGACAAAAAAGACACTAATAGCTAAGGTTTACTTTAGCTCTCAAGCTTCTCTGGACCTGAATTGTTTATCTCAGCTAGACTAATTAGCAGAAGTCTGAATACAAGGAGCTCATATGCTAATTAAAGACCAGGAAGTGACAGGATGCATGAATGATAGAATGCTCCTGGCTCTATGAAACAGTGAGATGATAAAACCCATTTAACACATTTTTTGAAATAGGTGCCGACTGATAAGGTGCAAGATACTGGCTAGTAGTGGAAGTGGAGCCCAGAGGCTTCAGCTGTATAGGCCCCTAAATTAATTTATGATAATCCTGTAGAGTACAGCTATAGCACTTACAGTCTAGTCTTACAGAGGAGGGAGTTCCCAATATGTTCTTTTATCGACACACATCATTAGCCATCAAAACATGATTAATTAAATCTACATAAAATGTAGTGTATGTGTGTTTTACACAAATGACCTAAAAAAAAGACGCAGACTTTGCAGGAATAGTATATGGGCTCCTGTTATTCAATATCTCATCATAGAGAACCCCCTTTTGTCTCTTTATCCCCTTAAGCCGAACGCCTGAAAAGTAGTTAATGACCAGAATATTTTTTTTGTTTTCGCCTCCTTGCGTTTCAACAGTTGTAACTTTTTTATTTTTTCAATGACGCAGTTGTATGAGGCCTCGTTTTATTCGAGAGGAGTTGTACTTTATGGGGGAATAGCTTAAGTACACTATTAAATAATGCAGAATTTTAAAAAAATAAATTAATTTTTTTTTGCTTTTTTTTACATTTTTTTTTTACACCATTCACATTTCACACTTAATAACTTGATAGATTAATTCTACAGGTTATTACAGTTGTGTGAATACCTAATATGTGTAGTTTTTTTTTTATGTGTCTAATGTATGCACAATTATTTTTATTAAATATTTATTTTTATTTTATTTTTATTTTTTTATTTTTACACTTTTTATGTTTTTTTACTTTTTTTAAACCCATGAAGGGAGAACTGTGTTACTTTTTTTTTTTTTTTACACTTAGTAATGTATTAGCATATTCATATATGCTAATACATTGTAATCTGTGTCAGTCTGACACACATCTAATACATAAATCAGTGGCACTAAAGACCTAAGTAAACACCACTCAAGTTATCTAGGATATAGGAAATGCTTTACGGCTTAAGGAAAATATGAAAAATGGGACTCTTAGTTTTACAGTATTTATCAAAATTGTATTGAAGCTTCCCTCCCTAACACGTCAAGGGGTTCCCAGGCAGGTTTGAGTCCCCTAACTAAAACATGTTACCTATACTAGGAGTCCATTCAGACTTGGCCACCTATACCCCATGTGAGTGAAAAGGCAAAACCTCAATGAGTAACCATTGCACTGGATCACTTTTTACCCCTTTTTGATATATGGCAACCACATTTACTATGCTCCATATCCTTGGAGATAACTTGTTATACATCTTATAAAACTTTGGAAAGGACCCATTATTCTAATTCCTCTTCTAAGCAGACTTTCCTTCATTAGGCCTCCTCTATGTTACCCTGCCTTACTTCATTCTTACAGGTATGAAGATATTATATTCATAGTGAATGTGCCATATTTCTGTCTCTATTTGTGTCCTGTGTGTGACATATGCGATGTCTGTGTTATGTTACTATAATATAGAAGCACAGAGGTTCCTGTGATATCGCCCCCAGCGCTCGCCCCGTGGGTCTGACATATAAACACAATTTTACTGATCCTCCAGATGCTGGGCTTATTCTGCCAGGGCTCCTGAACATTCATATAAGTGTAATTGCATTTCATTAGCTGTAGTCCTGTGATGCTCCGCGCAGATAGGTAGATATATAATTTAATCAGCATTTTAACAAGTGTTGATTACTGAATACTGTGTAAGGTGTGATACAGACACATATGCTAATACATTGTAATCTGTGTCAGTCTGACACAGGCAGTGATCAGGACAGCTCACAGTCTGTCCTGGTCACTGGCTTCTTACACAGACAGCTCTGGGGCTACTCTCGGTCCCCAGGGCTGACTGCGCAGCTGTTCCCCGGGGTCTGTCGGGCAATCAAAGGGTTAAAGCAATGGGGAGCGGAGGTTTTCTGACAGAATATGAACATGTCTATGTGAAGGGGGAGGGCTTTTCTCCACTAATCACGGAGAAAAGCCGTCCCCCTGCGGCCGCGTGCACGGCCCCCCGTGCCGTGTAAACGGCCCTTAAAGCCACAAGAAAGCACTAGTTAACACAAGATATAGTAACATGGTAGGTAAGGTTGGAAAAAAGCAAAGGTCCATTGAGTCCAACCTATAACCCTACATTGTTGATGCAGAGGAAGGCAAAAGCCCCTATGAGGCGGAGGCCAATTGTCCCAAATAAGAGGAAGTATTCCTGCCCGACTCCAAATATAACAATCAGAATGATCCCCGGATCAACGTTCTAGGTCTAGAATCCAGTCCCCATAACCTGAGATACTATGTCTTTCAAGAAAGGCATCTAAACCCTTCTTGAACTTGGTCAATGACTCCAACCTCTTGTGGCAACGAGCTCCACAGTGTCACCGCTCTTAGGGTATGTTCACATGATGTACTGCAGCCTGTACAGTATGCGCCGCAGTAAATTGTGTCTTTCGGGAGTCGCCCGACGGCTGCATAGACATTCATTACTTGCAGCGTGTCTTCGCCGCAAGTAATTGACATGTCACTTATCTCTCCACGCGGACAATACGATCGTATTGTACACGCGGGAAGAGGTGGTGTAATCCATAGTTCTCTATGAGAGCTATGGATTACCGTAATTTCGGGGTGCCTTTGCCCGTATTAAAGCGAAAATACGCGGTGAAATGCGCGCCAAAAGTACGCTGTGTGAACATACCCTTACAGTAAAGAATCCTCGTCTGGGAGGATGGTGAAACCTTCTTTCTACTAGACATAGAGTAACCCCTTGTTGTTGTTACAGGCCAAGGTGTAAAACAATGCAAGAGAGCTGTATACTTAGTGGTGTAGATTGCTAGAACATCCAGTGCTGACGCCAAGTTTGTTGTCCTTTTTACAGACCATACTTAATTTTGTATACCCCCCGCCACTTTTTTTTTTTTTACAAGGCCCTTCTCACACCCATTAATCATAAAATCCCGTTTTTATGTCATGATATTGTACAAGATCATCTTTTTAAATTTTCTGTCGATGGAGCTGTGTGAGGGCTTTTTATTTGCAGGATTAGTTTTTGTTTTCATTGGTATCGTGCTGGCGCATGATTTTTATTTGGTATTTTTTAATGTGCGCACTGTACTAATTAAATAATGTTAAATATTGGTATCTTGCTCTTTTTAATTCTTTTTAAGATTTTTTTTCATTTTGGAATTGGGATCTGTGGGGGGTTTTATTTATTTTCTTTTTTCTTTTAATATTTTTGTCCCAAATTGAGACTAGACTATGCGATCACTTGATCGATTTTATAACACAAAGCAACACACTGATAACCTATTTAAAGGGGTTGTCTCACTACATTGATTCATCTTACCTCAGTCCTGTTTTCTAGGTTTCACTTTGAATTCAGGGGCGTGTTTACTGGCTTCCACTAGGCTGCAGTAGAAGCCAGGTCTGTAGCTATAGCAACCAGTGCTGGAAGCCTATTATGAGAGATCGAACAGGTCTGTAGCTATAGTAATCAGTGCTGGCAGCCTATCAGGATAGATCAAACAGGTCTGTAGCTATAGTGACCAGCGCTGGCAGCCTATCAGGAGTGATCAAACAGGTCTGTAGCTATAGCAAACGGTGCTGGCAGCCTATTAGGAGAGTTCAAACAGGTCTGTAGCTATAGCAACCAGTGCTGGCAGCCTATCAGGATAGATCAAACAGGTCTGTAGCTATAGCAAACAGTGCTGGCAGCCTATCAGGAGAGCTCAAACAGGTCTGTAGCTATAGCAACCCGTGCTGGCAGCCTATCAGGATAGATCAAAAAGGTCTGTAGCTATAGCGACCTGAGGAGCTTATGCAGCTCATACAAGAGGGGATATATAGGAATAGGTAGGACACTGGTAATGGACATATATTGCAAAGTGACTTTTTTTCAAGAACTTTAACATAAAAAGCAGCAATCCTTGTAGTGAGACAACCCCTTAAAGTCTCATCACCAGAGTCCCTTTTTCCACATTCTTGCTGTGTCCCCTGCATAGTTTGTCTTGGTAGTCTGTAGACAGTTGTTTTAAACAAATATATGCCGGCTTGTACTTCTTTTCTCAACTTTTATGCATTTTATTTCAACAAGCAAACAATTTCTGTCAACATTTAGTAAAAATGCTTGCAGTTCTAGTGCTCCTGTGTGTTGCTGGTAATAAATCTAACAGGGATTAGCCCAAAATTCTAATGTCCATATTGAACTTCATGAGTACAGCAAGAGGAGTGTCAGTATGCATTTACCTGCTCAGCTTCCAGGGAGCAATACTCTACACCTCTATCTCCTGGTTTGGAGATCCTTTGAGTGATAGGTCTCCAGCTACTTAGGATAGAGGGCCTGTCATACGAGCCATGAGGAGGGCCTGCAGTCTGCTCCAAACAGCTATGGGAGTGGTGTCCGGAGACTCTATTTAAACCTGCTGAAATCTCCAGGCTTTGCCTGTGATATCTCCTGGCTGTATATATTTACCTGTATTTGCTAGTTTGCTTCTCCCATTTTCCTGACCCCGACTTCGGTTTTCTTCCTGGTTTGGTACTTTGCTCCCGACCGTGTTCTGACCCCTCTGATGCGTTTTCCGTTTACTCTCTTGGTTTCTGATTTGTGGCCTGACGTACCCGTTCTGTTGCTGACCCGGACTGTTCAACATTTCTTCCACCTGACGACCGCAGCACTTAGTAGCATAGGGACCGCCGCCCAGTTGTGGTCTGCCATCTAAGGTAGCTCATCAAATAAGCAGGGGCAGTGGGCTGGGTTACAGTTAGGGCTCACTGCACCTTCCTTGAAGTAACATGGAGCTGCTGACTGATAGGTGGCTGAGCGGAGAAAAAGGGCGCGTTAGTCCTTGAAAAGTTTCACGCAGGTGTGCTCAGTCGCCTTTCAGTTAACAACTCCTCTTACTATACTAAGGAAGTTCAATATGGAGATTAGTATTTTTACTAAATGTTAACTTAAATTGTTTGCTTGTTGAAATAAGACAGATAAAAGTTGAGAAAAGAAGTTCTGCACATTTTTATTTAAAAGGTTATTTAGGGAGCTTGAAAGGATCTCCCAGTGCAGACTATCCTGTGATTGCAACAATTTAATAGTAGCTGCTTTTTATACAATTAGAAGTTTAGCAGTTGTGTCATACTTCTTTCATTTAAAGATGATGGATTGACATGCTCTGAGCTTGGGCTATTTTTCAAAACCAAATCCTTCAATACACTTTGCCACAACTTCATCCCTGAGCAGTCTGGTGTCTTCCTTGGTTTTCATGATGCTGTTTGTTCACTTATATTCTCTAACAAACCTCTAAGGGTGCTTTCACACAGTGCATTTTTGGTGCGTTTTTGAGGCGTTTTTTTTAATGCATTTTTCGTGCAGGAACGCACAGCAATTAATGCTGTACATTGCTGCACAACTATCGTGGCAAAATTCGCGATAAAATTGCGCCTTTTAGCGTGATTTTTTTGCAGCAATGTACAGCATTAATTGCTTTGCTGCACTAGAAAAGCCTCAAAAACGCACCAAAAATGCACTGTGTGAAAGCACTCTAAGGATTTCACAAAACAGCTGTAGTTATACTGAGAATAAATGACATACAGATGTACTCTATCTACTTATTAGGTGACTTCTAAAGACAATTGGTCACACTGGATTTTATTCAGGGCTATCAGAGTACTGGCAGCTGAATACATATGTATGTTACACTTTTCAGTTTCTTGATTGGCAAAAATTTGGAAAAACACGTATAATTTTCTGTACATTTCACAAATACTTGCTACTTTGTGTTGCTCTTTCACATAAAATATTTATGTTAAAGGAGCGTTCCCACGAATCAAAGTCTAGTGGCACGGTCGGTTCTCAACTACCTGTGGCTGTCCTCCTCATTCACTTTGGGAGTTCCAAATATAGTGTGTGCACTTGGTTATATTCATGACTTCCGATAGAAGTGAACCAGGAGAACAACAGCAAGTGCTGCCAAAGGCGTAACTTGAAGCCCCGGGGCCCTAGGGCAAAAAGTGAAATGGTCCCCGCAGCTACCATGTGCCGCTTATGCTGGTGTCTACTTTTGTGGCAGTAAGGCTTTTGGGCCCCCTCAGACTGCAGGGCCCGGTAGTGACTGTTACCTCTGCACCCCCTGTAGCTATGCCCCTGAGTGCTGCTGTCTTCTCACGCACGGCTAGCTGAGAGCTGACCATGTTACTAGACTTTGCTTCGTGGGAAGTTAAAAATGGGGAACAGTTCATGGGGTGGGAAGAGCTTTTGCAACCCAATGTAGATATCTATAATGTGCATCAATAGCTTCGGTTTACAGAGCAATCATGTTGATTCCCATTCACCACTCGCTCTGTCATGCAGACGTTCACACTAAACTGTGGTTTCTTCTGGGCTAGAGATGACCGAACAGTAAAAAGTTCTAGTTCGATTAGAACCTCAAACTTTAGTGAGTTTGGTTTGAGGTTCTATTCGAACTAGAACTTGAACCCCATTAAAGTCAATGGGAGAAGATGTTCTGGTTTACTTTTATACCTATACAGGTGAGGAGAAGCTGGAATTACCATCCATAACAGTAACCTGGATACGGAACAACTTAGTGAAGAAAATTTGGCTCTAAGAGTGACAGAAAAAATTGAGAGGCTAAAATACTTCATTCCTTTCAATGGCCAACTGAAAAGATGAGGACAGCTTGCAAGCAGGGGCATAGCTATAGGAGGTGCAGCGGTAGCAGCTGATATGGGGCCCTGCATCCTGAGGGGGCCCAAAAGCCACTTTGAAACAAATTGGAGTGTGTTGTACAATTACTGAACCCCCAAAACTGCAAAAACAGAACTTTTGTTCACTGAGTATGATTTAGCAGATCCAAGCACTCTGAATAATATATATCCATGTATATGAAAGTTATGCATTATGTGAGCCTGTAAATGTCGCCAAATAACAGCTTCTGGGTGTGGGAAAGATGCAGCCAGCAATACCAAACTCCCTAACTATTGATGTCTATGGAGAGGAAAATGCTATCTAACTAAGAGCAGTCTGTACAGTACAGAGAGTGAGCTGAAAATGGCATTCACAAGGCAATACAGGGAAATATATATAACATGGTCATGTGATTTTAGCAGCCAATAAGAGCCCTACACCTCAGTGATGACGTTTTTGACACTTCTCTGTGCTCTGCACTGATTGGATGGCCGCCAAAAGTGCAGAAAGGTGATTGGATAGCCGCCAAATGTGAAGAAAGGTGATTGGGTGGCCGCCAAATGTGAAGAAAGGTGATTGGATGGCCGCCAAATGTGAAGAAAGGTGATTGGATGGCCGCCAAAAGTGCAGAAAGGTGATTGGATGGCACCAAAAATGCAGAAAAGTGATTGGATGACGCCCAAAGTGCAGATAGCCGCTAAAAAGGAAACTGAAAATGGCGTGTCGAACTAGAACTTTACTCAAATGAACAGTAAAATGTTCTGTTTGGTTCGAGTTCTAAAAATTCGAGAAGTTCTACTAGAACTTAACTTTTCTAGAACAGTTCGGTCTACACTATTCTAGACTAAACAATTTCCATTATGATAATATCTTTACCTAATTATAACACCACTATTCTCTTGTATATTAGTATAGCAGATTTTCCGGCTACTTGATTCCAGCTTTCCAGCAAATTTCCCCCAGTAGCTTATAACTTTCAGATATTTTCATCATGAAAGCAATGAAACGTCAGCGATGCAAGCCGCGTGGCATAATATAAAATGTATAAAAGCAACGTCGCTGACACAAAATCATATAAAGGAAATTTTCTAAAACATCCAGTCTTATTAATTCTATATAATTAGATGAGTAATGAGAGCGTTTATATAGAAGTGTATAAAACACATTATTATTATGTTACAATAAAATGTCCACATTTGCAAACATTTTACATCTCTGTTGCATCCTAGATGAAAATGAATGAGATCTTGATAAAAAAAATCTCCTACCGCTTGGTGTACAAAGCTCTCATGCAGGTCTATGTGTTCCTATGGTTACAATTGACAAATAGAGGCTGTATAGTCTGATCCTGCAGCCGTGCTCCCTTTTTGCTAATCCCTACTTTTTACTAAGAAGCATTTGATAGCTTGGCAAGAAAAAATGGGATGGAGAGAAAAGAGTTGCACTGCAGGAAAAAATATGTAGTGTTCATGTGTAACTATGGAGGCAGAGAGGTGTGCATGGGAGCTGGGGGCAGAAAAGTGGAGGTGTTATTAAAATACAGATTGTTTGCAGAGTTGCTTCATTTTTTTTAAACTTTAGGGTAAATTACAATTTTATTAAAGTCACAAAGGAAAGATGTATATTTTACATACAATAATATTGTTAAAGGAGTTTTCTCACCAAGCTGTTTCAAAGAGCCGCAGGCAGCTTCAGATTTACACTGCCTGGTCAGGTTGTGGGTGGTTCTGTAGCAGTGAATGACATATCAGGGCTGCTATTCCTAACTGTTCATGACACAGTGGCATGACTACTAAAGGTCTGTAAAGTGCTGTGCACAAGGCTACAGAGCTCTAAGGGCATGTCCCCATGGCACGGGTTTGCGGCCGGTTTTTCAGACGGTTTTCAGCTTTGCCGACCGTCTGGAAAACCGTCCGCAAACGAGCACAACAGGCTTCTATGGAAAATCCATGCAGCAGCCGCCCGAAAAACATTGTGCATGCACATTCTTCCGTCCGGTTTTCAGACGGAATATCTGCATGTTAATGGGAAGGGGGAAAAAAGCCGCTCCCCCGCCCCCCGCGGCCGCGTGCACGGCACACAAATAAACGGATAAACTGACAGGTATTTGTCCATTGCCGTGTAAACGGGCTCTAAGAGTGAAAGGTGAAAGCTTTTCATTTAGCAATTCCGTTGCTAGAGATAAGACTCTACAGGGAGTGACTCGCCATGGACAGACGGTAGCTTAACCGCTTAAGCCGAGCTACACAGCCCCGATCTCAGCGCAGCTGCGGCCCCTGGAGCCGCAAACCCCGATGTCTGCAGCGACGTCTTAAGACGTCGCTGCAGACGAATGACCTGCACCAGCCGACGTCCAAAGTCGGTGGGCGGTCGTTAAGGAGTTAAAGCAATCAGATAAGAGATGTAGGAGAGAGAGGTGGGGAGAGGTAATTGGTACCCAAAGAAACTTGTGTACACTCAGAAGAGATAAAGTCTTCCATATTGCCTAAACAAAACAAAATCAATAAAGTAATGTATTTGGTAAAAGTCTTCATTTACCTTTCCCTACTTGTTAGTGAAAAAAAAAAAACCTTTAATAAATACCATCCAAAAAACACATTGTAAATCTACAAAACAGAATAAAAAAAAAGATTTTTTTCTTTAAGTTGAGTCACAATATTATAACCACTTCCTATTTTCAAGGTCGACAGCACGTAAATCATGAAGAAAGTCCCGTGTGGTGAGTTGGTTTGGTTGGTATATAAGGTGTGCGATAGGCCGTCTGCGCACATATATCCTTCGTTGCAGTCATTGGTAAAAGGAGCCATTTTTCAGTGTTGGAGAATGAAAGACAACCGGTAAATCAGTATCATGGGCACCCAAGGCTCACTTAGGTGGTCTGTTTGCTTTAGTTTTCTGGGGTGATGGAGACTTTCGGGTCTTTGGGTGATATTATTTTACTACCACATTCTTATCACCGGACCCATATTAGTATGTCATTAGCTTGGTGCATAGTATTTTCCTAGTAGGACTTGCTTTATTTGTGGAGGTAAATGTGATCTTATTATAATCTGATCGTTTATATTGCTAATTGGCATCTGATGTTTGTTACTGTAGACACGATATCTCACATATACTTAGCTATATGACTGATATGATTTGAATATATTTTTCTATATTTCTTATCTTTTTTCTACCCATCCACATTACTCTACCTCCACCTCCTTTTCCCCATTATATGTATTTTGTGCTTGTATTTATGTCGTTTTTTAATGGAAACAGTAATGCATTAATTTTATTGGGTTACCTTTCGTCGGTATATTTCTGTACCGTGTTGTTTGGTTTAGTCCCACAGAGCAGAGTGTACTACACATTGTGAAAAACAATGCAGACAATGATAGAAACTTGTTAGAAAAAAAGAGTGCTGTAGTGCAGTATAGATTGCGGTATATGGGGCAGCATAGCCAATGAGTGGTCAGACTGACCCTTCTTCAGAGCTGGAAATGAAGATAATGGCCACATGAGCATCAACACTGGAACATGGGGCGATGGAAGAAGATGCCTGGTCTGATGAATGTTTCCTTTAAAATCATATGGCCGGGGCCGGGAGGAGATGGCACCAGGATGCACCATGGAAAGAAGACAAGATGGCGGAAGCAGTGTGATGGGCAATTTTTTTTAATTGGGGGTCAGGTACCATGTGGATATCCGGGTGCATGTGCGACACTATCCTGGAGAAGAGATGGCACCAGGATGCACCATGGAAGGAAGACAAGATGGAGAAGGCAATATAATGGGCAATGTTCTGCTGGGAAAGCTTAGGCCCTCGCATCATGTGGATGTTACTGTGACATGTACCACCTATCTTATCATTGTAAAGACCAAGTCCAAGACCAAGGTGAGTTACTTCAAACACTCGAGTACTATGGGTATGAAAGTGATGAAAAATGGCGGCGCCGCCGCAGATTTTAGGCGCATTAAATGAGTGTAAAGTGCGCCAGAAAGTCCGACCCTCTCAAAAATCTAGAGTCAGGTAAACTTAATGAGCCTAAAATGGCGCTTTGCGCCTAATTAGACGCATCACGCAAATCGCGGTGCATTGTGCAAATCTTAGCGCATAGCGTATCATTGGTAGTGTATGTTATGCGCCACTTGGTGCACATTGCACAACCGAGGCGCATACTGTATCATTACTAGTATATGTAATGCGCCTCAATAGGCGCATTGTGTTATGAAGGCGCACAGCGCATAATTTTTAGGCACATTACAAAGTGTCGTGCCCGGCGTATAATGCGCCTAGTTTTGGTGTACGACAGTTCATTTACATTGAGAATATGGCGTCAAAAGTTGTTTTGGCGCAAAATAGACCAAAACACTGGCGTTGGCGTGTTGGGACATGTCACCCATTGTGTTCCAGCAGGACAACGACCCGAAGCATACATCAAGGCTGGAGAAGGAATGGTTCAATGACAATGATGTAGAGTTGCTGTATTGAAGACAAGATGGCGGAGGCAGTGTGATGGGCAGTGTTCTGCTGGGGGGTCCTGACATCATGTGGACGGCCAGGTGCGTGTGCGTCACTTACCTGGGAAATATATGGCACCAGGATGCTCTATGGATAGAAGACAAGATGGTGGAGGCTGTGTGATGGGCAATGTTCTGATGGGAGGGACATGGTATTATGTGGATGTCTGGGTGCATGTGTGTCCCTATCCTTGAGAAGAGATGGCATCAGGATGCACCATGGAAAGAAGACAAGATGGTGGAGGCATGGTGATGGGCAATGTTCTGATGAAGGTTCCTCCCATCATGTGGACAGCCAGGTGTGTGTGCGTCACTTACCTGGGGAATATATGGCACCAGGATGCTCTATGGATAGAAGACAAGATGGTGGAGGCAGTGTGATGTACAATGTTCTGTTGAGGGGTCATGGTATCATGTGGACATCCGGGTGCCTGTGCGTCACTATCCTGGAGAAGAGATGGCATCAGGATGCACCATGGAAAGAAGACAAGATGATGGAGGCATGGTGATGGGCAATGTTCTGATGAAGGGTCCTGACATCATGTGGACGGCCAGGTGCGTGTGCGTCCCTTACCTGGGGAATATATGGCACCAGGATGCTCTATCGATAGATGACATGATGGTGGTGGCAGTGTGATGGGCATTGTTCTGATGGGAGGGACATGGTATTATGTGGATGTCTGGGTGCATGTGTGTCCCTATCCTTGAGAAGAGATGGCATCAGGATGCACCATGGAAAGAAGACAAGATGGTGGAGGCATGGTGATGGACAATGTTATGCTGAAGGCTCCTGACCTCATGGGGACGGCCGGGTGTGTGTGCGTCATTTACTTGGGGCAGATATAGCACTAGGATACACTATGGGAAGAAGACAAGATGGCAAAGGCAGGGTGATGGTCAATGTTCTGCTGGAAGGTCCTGGCATCATTTGGACGGCCGAGTGCATATGTGTAACTTACCTGCGGAAAAGACAGCACCAGGATACACTATGGGAAGAAGAAAAGATGGAGAAGGCAATATAATGGTCAATGTTCTGCTGGAAGGTCCTGGCATCATTTGGACGGCCGAGTGCATATGTGTAACTTACCTACGGAAAAGACGGCACCAGGATACACTATGGGAAGAAGACAAGATGGAGAAGGCAATATAATGGGCAATGTTCTGCTGGGAAAGCTTAGGCCCTCGCATCATGTAGATGTTACTGTGACATATACCACCTATCATATCATTGTTAAGACCAAGTCCAAGACCAAGGTGAGTTACTTCATACACTCGAGTACTATGGGTATGAAAAGGACGACATAGTGTCCAACAGGACAACGACCTGAAGCATATGACAAAGTTGGAGAAGGAATGGCTCAATGACAATGAAGTAGAGTTGCTGTATTGGTCTCTATGGTCTCCAGACCTCAACCCAATCCAACACTTGTGGGTAGAGTTGAAGAAAATGCTGTATTCGTACCCAAGTCCAGTCTGCACCAACATCGGGGACGTGGAGAAGAGACCGGGGAGCAGATTTTGGTCAAGACATGCTTGAATCTGATCCAGAGCCCAGAAGGATTCAGGCAGTATTGAAAACCAAAGATGGATTTCCCAAATACTAACAAAATAATAAAAATTATCTTTTGATTTTTAGGAGCAAAACAGTAACAATGCAGTTACAGGAAAGAATCTGCAGAACTAAGCAGATACTAAATACTTGCAGGTCAAAGTTATGTATAAGATAGGTAAGATAATTGTCTATAAAATGATGGTAGCTTCATGTTCAAAGCTGTAGTGAAGGGTGAGATATGGAACCTGAAAGTCAAAAGTTCAAAACATTGTTACCATTTTGCTTGATTATTGTATCATAAGGTGATAAAAAGCCTGATGTTACCATTTTACTACGGTAAAGTTATCACTTAAAGGGGTTTTGCCACAAAGTTAAAAATTGACATGGGAAGCTTTTCAAATTAAATAACAAACATTTTCACCATTCATTATTATTAAAAATTCTGCACTGTTTTTGTTTTAGCTGCTCCTTTAGTGAATCATTGTTTGCAGCTCGTCTCCAGGGGATACGGCCAGGACTGTGAGCTCCTCTATCCTGGTCAGACATGCTCAGATCACCTCTCCTCTCAGGCAGTACTGAGTGTTTTTCAAAACCCCAGGTGCTGTCATTCTACTCCCATCCTCTGTACTCCTTAGTAATTAGTCAAACAGTGCAAATAAATAAAAAAGAAACCTCAATCAGGTCTGTGCATTGATAAAGAGAAGAAAAATAATCCACAGGTTTGGTTCCTGCAGGGATTTGAACCAAGGACCTTTGTGCCTGGAGGCAAAAACTTTACCTCTCAGCTACTCACAATGCTTTACATGGACAGACCTTCCTTTGACTACAGAGAGGAAAGGCACGGTGATGTCATCCTGCTGGGTCACATGCTATGCAATTCAAACAAGTCACACACTCCCCCTTCTGAGCACACAGGGCTGGATGCAGGAGGCATGAAATGAGATCCTGGCAAAACCCCTTTAAACACGCGTCATGTATGAGGGAGTTAGGGAAATTGAGGAGTTGGAGCTTTGGCTTACTGACTCCACAGCCCTGGTTGTCCAGTACATTTCAGGTGTCCAATAAAAAATACTGATACCCTCTGCTCCTCAGTATTATGGGGCAAAAGTACATATGGAAAAAATATCAGACATGAGGTACTAGTTGGTATCTCGGCCAAAATATGCAAGCTTGCAACCCACGTCAAGGGTCCTCATTGTCTTGTGAGGCTTTACACTAACTTTACTACAGTACAAAGCACACCCACTGTACAAGAGGTAAATATTACATAGACCATCAACTAGAGAAAACCAAGGGAGGACTATATGGTCATTAAAACTTAACCTTTAATGTGAAGTATATAAAATATATAGCGCATCGCTACTGGAACAACATCAAAGACAAAACACAGTGAGATAATGAGTGAGGGACCGTGGAAGCCCTGTTAAACCCTACAAAAGGGGAAAACACAAGCTATTCCAACCCTGGCCTAACAATAGACACAGGAAAAATCGTCCTGATAAGGACGGTCCTGTCAGGAACCTGACCCTATCTACCACTTACCCTAAAGACATTCAAAGGATCCCCTCCCAACATGTTTCGATCCTCCTATTATTTTATCAAGATCGCAGCAGGGGATGATTTGGAACACATGGGAACCAAAGAAAAAAGGGGGTATCAAGATGATACAGTAATAGATAACTTAATGAGTATGCAGGATGTCACACTAAAGTGATTGTTAATGGGTAGACATACTCACATAAATCCAGAGCATGGGTACCGGCAGTCAAAAAATGTATAAAGCGTACCTGTATTATGTATGACATCCCATATCACCCTATTATAGCTCTGATAGCTTGCATCCCTCACTCTGTTAGAGTGACCACTTTACCAGCCACTGCTGGTCACTCTAACAGAGTGCGCTATATATTTTATACACTTTATATTAACGGTTAAGTTTTAATGACCATATAGTCCTCCCTTGGTTTTCACTAACTTTACTAGCAATTAACGTTTGGTTCACATATGGGTCAGAGGTTCAATTTGGCACCTTCATCGTTTGTTCCATCTGGAATGATGGAAACAAATAGTGAAGCTGTTAGGGACTGTCAGGGACGCCCACGGAGACACAGATGGAGTGAGGCCCTGATGCTGGTCCCAACCTCTGTCCCTGCCTTTTGGTGTACCCGACTCCTAACTAGGTTGGCCCCAACCAGAAGACTGAGATCTGGTCTGAGCCATGTGAGACATCAGACGTAGACGAACAAACATAGAACAAACAAGAGAGGTCGGACAGGCCAAGTCAGCAACGAACGGGCAGCGCAGTACAAAAACGAGTGACAAGAGAGAAACCAGGGTCCAAGCAAAAGTCAAAGAACACAGAGTAAGCAAATAAGAACACAGGCGAAATACAGGTAGAGGAAACTGTATAGCAGGCAAAGAAGAAAGGAAGTTGAGACCTTTTATAGGGAACAGGAGAAGGAAGCAGAATGATAGGAAACCCAAGGAGTCAATAAAAAGAACAGGTTAACTCCAAAAAATGCGGAAATTCCGGGCCAGGGCATGGCCAGGAAACAATTAACATAGAGAGCTACAGGATGGGTTCACCTGAGTAGAAAAACACAGTATTAAGAAAAAAAACCCAGGGTTACGTTGAAACCGGCCGTGGCTGCGACCGGGGCCAAAAAGGCCGGGGGTTGGGGCACAACATTACAGTTTGCATTTAAAAATGGATCTCTTTAAGGGACACCATGGCAAAAATCCTGAAAGCCCTATTGTAATTTTTAGGCGCGTCCCATGCAGGGACAAATACCGGTTGTTTATGGGGGCCCGGTATCGTCTTTTTTGGCCCTTCCCCTCGGAGGGGGGGAGGGGCTTTTCTCCGGATGACGAGAAAAGCCCCCCCTTACATTCCCCAAGACAGATACGTGAAAAACCCGGACGGAAGTTGATCTTTAAATTTGCGGCCGGAGCAGGGGGAAACCCTGCAGTGGGGGCTTTTTTCCGGGGGTTTTTCCAAAACAAACAATTTTAAAATTTTGGCCTTTTTTCGGGCGGCTGCAAAACCAAAAATCCCCTGAAAAAACGGCCCGAAAACCGTCCCGGGGGGGAAGCCCTTAGGGTACTTAGGTGCCGTGGGCCCATTGTGAAACAAATCCTTTGGTTCTGTTTTTCCCTTAAATAAGGGTTTGAATGGAACCTCAAATGCAGATGTGAACAAAGCCTGATAAAAAAATTCAATGAATTATTGGAATTATTTGGGAAAACCACAAAAATTTAATTTTAAAAAATAAGGTTCCATTTGTCTGTTTTTTTTTGTGTGAGATGAGGGGCCCATAAGGCAGTGTTCTTGGGGCCCCGGGAACACAGTTTTGGATTTTGGGGGAAAATAGCACAGAATGGGGGGAGCCAGATGCTTTAGCTGATGGGGCCCGGAAAATTTCCCCCTGGCAGTGGTGAAGATACAATGCGGTGAGGTGCAACTCGGAGGGGGGCCCAAAGGGGCTGTTTACAAGCAGCATGGGGGGCTCAGTTCTCTGCTATTTTAACCCCCCCTTTTAAAGCTGACCCTTCCTCACTCGATCAACATCCCACGCAAGGTAAATAAAGATTATTACCAAAACATTACTATTTGGTTTTACTTCCTTTTAGGTTAGAAAGTTTTTTTCTCCTGTTTGACAGAGGCTTCCCTAATTCCAACAACTTTCTTGCTCTATTTTCCCGTTCCCTGGGATGGAGAGTCACTGCTGCTGTGTCTTATCAGCAGACAGGGCTTTTGACTAAGTTACTACAAACGTTAACTCTTTAGAGTTTTGTATCCTTCTCCCTGCTTTTAAATCTTTTAATTGCAATGTCCCCCTTTAAAAGGCAAACTAGGGAAAAGCAAGCTAAAAAGCATTTACTGCTATGAAACGCCCCCAGCCTGATTGTAAAATGGGAGCCTGAAGCTTAGAAACCCCCCACAGCCTGAACAGGAAGTGGAAACCCGAAAATGTAGAACTTTTCTCACAGCCTGAAAGGAAGTGTGAGACTGAAGCTGTGAACCGCCCACACCTGAAAGGAAAATGGGAGCCCGAAGTTTTAGAAAACCCCCCATAGCCTGAACAGGAAGGGGGCCTTAAGTTTTAAAACCGCCCCCAGCCTTTAACAGGAGTGTAACTGAAACTGTAGAACTGCTAACCCTTAACAAGAAGTAGGGCCTGAAGTTTTGGGAACCCCAATCCACAAAAAAGAACAGGAAGGGGGAACCTGAAGCTGTAAAAAACCACCACAGCCTGAAGATGTAAAAATTTGTCCACACCCTGAACAGGAAGTGGAAACCCTTGAACGGGAAAATTGGGACCCCTGAAGCTGTAGAAACCCCCACGCCTAAAACGGGAAAATGGGAGCCTGAAGATGTATGCCCCAAACCCCCCCCTAAAACAGGAAGGTGGGAACCTGAAGCTGGCTGTGAAGATGGGATTTTGTGAGCGGCCCTTTTAATATTGATAAAAATTTACCCCTAGGGGCTTTTTTTTTAAACGGGTTCTTGATGAAGAAGGTTATTCTTCCAGCTGGCAAATTGTCTTTGTTTGGTTTTTGGGTTTAATATTATAGTAAAAGTCTAAAACACCTTATGTCTCATTTGAAGTTGTGTCTTTTATTTTCCCTAAAATTTTGAACTCAATTTTTTTTAAAAGGGAAAAAGTTTTAAAATACATTATCTTGACATGCTACCCAAAAACTCTCAGGTTTGCAATAAAAATCATAACCAAGGGTTTGTCCCCCATATAAACCCAATTAGATAAATAAAACTCCCGACAGGGGTATGGAAAAACCCAAACCACTGATCCTGGAAATATTTTAAAAACCCAAAAAATCTTTAGGTCGAGGATAGATAGGTCTCTAAAAAAGCTAAAAACAGTTACAGTCTACCCACTTTTTTTAGGGCAAATATTTATCATTTTTGAGGCTTTTTGGGCCAAAACCCCAAAATTATATTTACCAGTCCCCCAAACGTTATTAAAATTTTTTAAAAAAAAATAAAACATGATTTTAAAACAATTTAAAAAGTTTTTTGGATTTTTATTCTTGTTTAAAATAGGGATCCCAAATGGTTAGCAATGAAACGTACATCAGGGTCGGTGGCTTTCTGAAGGTTCTTGGTTATGAGTATGTTATTATTATTATTATTATTTATTTTATAGCGTCATTGATTCCAGGGCGCTTTTACTTTCAGGGGGTTAATACACAAAAAAAGTCAAAAAAATTACAATAGTGACAATCTATGACAAAAAACAGGTAAGAGGGAAAAAAAGGACCCCCCGGAGGTTTTTACAAAAATTTCGGGAAGGAAAGAGCAGAAGGGGGGGGCAAAGTTTTGGAGGGGAGTAAAGGGATTATTCTAAAGGAACCCTTTAAGAAGGGTTTCGGGTTGCTTTTAAAGCGGGAAAATTTTGGGGGAGGTTGAGGTGTTGGGCGTGATTCCAGAGGGGGGAAGAGGGAGAAGTCTTGGGGGGCGGGTTATGTGGGGAGCGATAAGGGGAAGCAGAGAAGAAGGTCCTGTGGGAGCGTAGTTTGTGGGGGGGAGGTTTGGAGTTTTAAGGCAGAGATGTTGGAGGGGAGAGGTTTATGGGACTTGTGGGTCAGGGTTAGTAACTTGAAATTAATCGTGGCAAGGGGACCATGAAGGGATTGGCAGGGGGGAGAGGCGGGAGTATGAGGGGAGAGGTTAAAAAGAGGGCAGCAAGTTGAGGATGGATTTGGGGGGGGCGAGGGTGCTAGTGGGAGGGGACAGAGAAGGTGTTCAGTAGTTGGCGGGAGATGACAAGGCATGGACCAGCATTTTTTTATTCGGGTTAAGGAAGAGGGATCCGGGGGATTATTTTTCAGATGGGGCGCAGGTGGAGGTGAGGGTTTGGATGTGCGGGGTTTTAAGGGCAAAGGGGCAAGGGTTATCCAAGGCAGGACTTGCGGGGAAAAGGTGAGGTGTAGATCAAAGACCAAATAGAGAGATCAGGTGGAGGGGTTTGGGTGGGTGGGGAAGTAAAGAAGTCAGTTTTCTCTACATTAATTTTAGGGGGGAGGAGAGAAGGAGGATATGGACGAGAGAAGTTCTGGGATCTTGGACAGTAGAGAGTTAATGTACTAATGTAATGAGTCTTGTATATGGCACTTCAATGACTATATAGCATATCTATATGAACATAATGCGCTATAAGGGGATTTGAAATTTTTTCCAAAGTCATTAGAATGTTTGGGGCATAACATTTTTGTCTGTTTTTTTTACATAGTTTTCCTTTATTTTAAAACATGAGAAATGCTTTACTTAACTGATTTAATCTATGACATTTTGTGTTTCAGTATCGGTATTTTTTTGACATGCCCCCCGTGCATTGTTTTAGTATATATTAAAGTGATCATGTGCTGTGCAAATTTTTAAGATAAATTTGGCTCTCTATT